>VWYI01000834.1:0-109538 GCA_013399455.1 Anthoscopus minutus | reverse complement strand
TATCATTTTTTTTGCCCCCATTTTTTCCACTTAATAATTTAACTTCTGAGATCGAATTTGTCAGTATGTTTAGAACTACAAAGCCTTGCAAAGTTTTATATAATTGCTGTACTTTTGTAATCAGGTCACACCAATGAAGGTTTTTCCCTTACTGCATGTACCTTCCAGAGCAGGTCTGTTTTTTCTTTTTCCTATTTTTAAACAAAAGGTAGATTTAATACTTTACCTAAACAGACTAATTAGCTGGTTAGATGTGTGTAGGCTGACTGCTGAAGGAATAAGTAGATTGCTTTTCATTAATCAAAATCAGCTTTAAAACCCTATTACTCATAAAACATTTACATTTTACAAATCATCTGACACATTCCCAGACTATCCATTAGAGATTTGCTTGTGCTTATCTAGGATTCTACTCCTTCCTGAGGTTGCTGTGTATCTAATGAGAACAATGTGTTCCAGTGACCTCCACAATGTAAAAAATGCTGCCCTTGTTTAGACACAATTTTTTTCCCCTCTACTCTACTTGGTGAACATGAAAGTGGTTAGAGCACTATTATGATATGCATAATTTAATGCTGTATTTATTATTCTCCTATTCTGCTTATATGGACTTGGGGTTGAAAACCTCAATATTTATGTCCTGAACTCTAAAATAACACTAGGGAAAAAAACCCCGACCATACATAACAAGACCCCATAGCACAAGCATATGAAGTAAGAGGAGGTTGTCTTTGGGTAGTGGTTATGGACTAATATATATGGAACTTTGCAAACGTAAGAGAAAAAGTTGTCAAGGGACTTAAACAGAAGTTTTTTATTAATTGAACTGTAACACGAAATATTTTCAAATAGCAAACGTGGAAAAGGCATGACTTAAAATAGCAGAGGAGTTCAAATGCAGTCAACAAAGTGTCAGCTGGATTTCCTCTTTGCTTACTAACAGCAGTACGGTGCTCTGCCTCTGACTTGCCTGAAGCCATTTCCCAAATTGTTAGATCTCTCCAAATCTCTAAAATGAGAATAATAACAATTCTTATCTCCTGCTCTAAAACATTGCAAAGACCTCTTGTCAGGTGTTTGTGCAAAGACTTCCACAGTGACTCTGAGCTCTGTTGAAGTCTCTGGGCACTGTTGAAACTTAAATAAAATTATTACTAGTAACTATTACCAGTGATCATCGTCTCACAAAACTTAACCATCAGCTGCCATTCAAATGGTTGGTCTGAACACAGCAATTGTAATTTTCCCTATTCCAGAAGTGATTTCCATCTATGATGCATGTGGCTATGAAATTTAAATGGCCCAGCCTTACCTCCTCTGAGTTTGTGATGCACCTGATCGAACAGACGCAGTGTGCCCTACAGTAAGGGATGCTGTTTCACTTACATAATGGACTTCTGTCCTTTCCTTTTTCCTTCCTTCCAGGGCACAGTTCTACAAAGATTGATTCCACTCCTGAGGAGCTCTGCTGCTGCTTTCAAAGGGTGAAGAAGGAAGCAGTGTGGGCTTCATCCACAATGGCAGAGGCCAGAATAAGCAGTTGAATGTTATAAGCAGTTGAATGTTATATCCAACTGCTACCTGATATATGCAGTTTCTCCCTCAAAGCCAAGCAAACCCTGAATTCATTACAAATCATAAGCTTTAAATAAATTAACACCCAGCTTGTGTCAGGACTCTGTGCGTGCTGAGCAATTTGCATTCTGTGGTTCCACGGATGTTTCTTCTCCTTTGCAACTCTCCTGTTGGCAGAAATCAAATCAGGACAGAACAGATTGCACTTAATTCAAATTCTTTACATCTTTCCCTTGAACTGTACTTAAAACTAATAAGGAAATTGTAAATTGAAGTTTTAATAAAAGTTTATATTAGGGCAGAAATTAAATTAAGCAAGTGTGTCAGAATACCTGTTGGACTGGACTAAACTTGGCCATCCTGATGGCCTGGGTTAATGATTACTACTCCTCCCCAGGCATGCTGGGTCATGCTCTGAGAATCACAAGGAGTCTGTGACGCTCTAGCAGCATGGAAAACACAAAAATTCAGCTCAGGGATGAATGCTGAAGCACCAATGCCACTGCAGATGCTGGGACCATTCCTGCAGCACACCTTGGTGCAGCCTCAGTGTGAGAAGCACATCTCCCTTTTTCAGCCTGCAGTATTTCCTCACAAAGAAGCTCTTGAATACACCAAGGTGTTATTTGGAACTGAACACATCTTGCTGCAGAATTTTTGTATTTATTATGCTCAGGTTTTTACCACTTGAAATGTTTTTTATTTGCTGCACTAACTCGGTGCAGTCTTGCAGAAAGGAAGGAAAAAAACATGAAGGGGTTTTACTTGCAGGTACCCACTATGTATCCCACATGTTGGATGCACAAGCATCTTGATCCCTTCTGCTGTCTGTTTCTTACACAGAGAACTTGACAGCTCTTATGAACTTCTTGAACAATGTTACTAAATAAAATTATTTCCTAGTAATGAAGAAATAAAAATAACAAGGGAATAAAATAATGTTTAATCTTTCTGTTAATTTAGGACTTAGCCTGCATTTTTTTAATATCTACTGAAAAAATATAAAATCATTCTTTCTTAATTTTAAAACCAAATACAACTCTCCTTGCAGATAACCAAATGACCAGATTACAAAATCAGGCAGGGCAGTCAGTATTCCTCTGACAACTCATCTGGGACACCATGCCCAGGACTTCACTGGCAAAAGAACCACAGAGAGACTGATCTCCAAAAAGACAGAGATGTTCCCAGTTATTCATAATTTTAGGGATAAAAACCATACACACCTTCCTTGTATGTTAAAATAACAAAGATACTTAGTGTGAGGACTTATTTCATGGCCAGCCCTACTTTCTTATGGCATCACAGTCCCTGTGTGCTGTGTACTCCTCCTGCCCCTCCACCTTCCATCTATCACTGGTAAATTCAAAGAGGAAGATGCTTTTTTGTGTCCTTCCCCCATCCCTCAGTAGTTACAGAATCACAGAATAACCTGGGTTGGAAGGAATCCCCAAGGATTATGGAGTCCAGCTCCTGAATAGTCATGGAACAACCGCAGATTTTTTAGTAAAATTCTGCTACTATCAACAAAGTTCTCCTATTGCACTAAAATGCCTCCTTGATCATTAAGTCTTGAGGTTTTAGAGAAACGTTTTCTGATTTATCTTAGTTTGAATTTAATTGAATTCAGTTATTTATAAACTCTGTTACCTTCTACTTGCACAACTGTACCACGGTCAGTTGGTTAAAGATCCAACTATTGCACATCAAGGTCATCTTACCCATGAAAGCTGTTTATGTATGGGATGCAAGCTCAGGGCATATTGATCCATAGGATGAAAAGAGATCATAGGGCAAAATGCCCTCACTATTTTTAGTTGGATTAATTTTTTTTCCTCGCTATCAGATAAAAGGTGATGACTGCTTTAATGCATTGTGCTGGCTCCCTTTTTTCAAAGGAAAAGCCATATATGCCTGTTTGTGCTGCAGCTTCTCTGTCACTTTTATTCTACTTCAGTTTGCATTAGTGACACCAAGTGAGGGTCTGAGTGCTGGCCATCAGGTCTGATTGATGGCCCATGCTCAGGAGCTCAGTCCAGCTCTGTGGTGAAATAACAGCAAGCATTTCTAGTCCCTGACACATTCAGTCCTGGACAGTCAGGCATGGCTTGGCTCATGATGTTTAAATTGTATCTAAGAACTGTTTACAGAAGCTACTCAACCATAGGGTGAAGCCATCTAATAATAGAAAAAAATATATTTAGAAAAAAAATGCTTCCGTAGTCCCATTTACCTTCTGTTTACAAATAAAAAAAACACTTCAATTTATTTGCTAAAGCATTTCCATAAAATATTAAAGGAACCACTGGCATCAATTTTTCTTCTATTGTATAAAAAATTTGTAACTTTATACAGCTCCAGTTAGAAAGCTTTTATTGCATTTATTTCCATAAGATAAAATCAGAATCTGTTCTCTTTCACAAATCTGATTGCTTTTGCCTTCTGGTCTGCTTTATCTCTTTAATGTTTATTCTTCCAGTCAGCACTTTGCAGTGCTGATTGCTTCAGCTTTTTTTCCCCCATTAGGCAAAACTTTTCCCCAAGTCACAAGCTCAGAGCTGGGCTTAGCTCTATTACCAGCTCTTACCTGCATCTACAGGGCTGTGCTGCCTCCTGCCCACAAGGAATCTATTCCTGAAATACCTCATCATATGGGGAATTCATCACCACTTTTCTCTCTTATGTTTGGACAGCCCTTAGTTTTGATGGGCAACAGAGAGAGCAATTGTTCAGCCACGTTCAGAGCAGTAGTGCAAGGGTCTGCAGGTCCCATGTGCCTGGACAAGCTGAGTTTGGGACAGGAACATTTAAGAAAAGGATTGTCCTGCACAGAGTGATTGACAGACGTGGATGAGGAATATGATCCATGCCATAGTTTCCTGTTTTTTCTAACTCTGGTTACCTGCCTGCTTGGAGCTCAGGTTTTTCACCCTCAAGGCTTCTCCTGCTTCTTATGAAGCCACCAGCTGACATGGGCCAAAAAGTAGCCTGAAAAAGGAATCCCTGGCAGCAGCTCTGCCATGAATCAGTCAAGAGGAAGAGACACAGAGAAACTTGAGGTGGAGGAAAGCAGAGAGATTGTGGTGTCAGCCCTGGAGCTGATTTGTTTGCAGACTTTTGGGCAGGCAATGCTGAAGAAGTTTGTTGCAGATATTGTTTTATGGTCTGCAGAAAACCCGGCAGAGGGTTAGATTTCCTTTGAGCACCTTGGTTTAGAGAAGCAGTAAATACTGCTTGAACCTGCACAAAGAAAGAAGTAAAAGAGAAATGACTTCAACAAAGCTCAATACCTCACTATTTCAGTCTGGGAATGGGTGTTATGGAGCTGAAGATTACACTGCCTTCCAACTAGAGGATGTTTACAAATGCTTACAAATGGAAAAAGGAAAACCTCACTACTTTCCCACAACCTGAGCCCATCTAGAGGCCTGAGCACAGGAAAACGTTGAAATTATGTTCAGAACATAAAATATATACACAATTTCTGGTCTGAAAGATGTGAAACAGAATTCTTCTTCCTATTTGTCCTGAACTTTATCTATTGCAGCTAATTAGGGAAAATCTTCGAAGGATGAAAGGTTAATTATCTTTTCTGCTATTAGCCCAAATGACATTATAAAAGTTCTTGAGATGCTAAGAATTAAACCATCTGTGCTTTTCAGGCTCATGGCAACCTCCTCTCTCTCTGCTTGGGAAGGTGGATTTGGGAACTACTTTGTAAAACTTTGTAAACTTTACAAAGATGGATGAAGTGGCTGGTGCCCACTCAGCAGACACAGGGTCTGGTGACTGGTGGTACTCAGTGGAAATCAAGAGACATTCCCAGGTTGTGATAAGTGCTCTAGGAAGGAGCTAAGACAAAAGTAAGGAATAAGAACCTTCGGTCATGCTGCAAGTCTCTGAAACAACAAGGCAAGAGGCACTACAGAGGAGCTTGCTTTGTTTTGTGAGTATAAAAATACCTGACATTAAGCAGCTGAGCATCCACAAAGGGAAAGTCAAAGAGCATTTCAAATGCTCTGCTAAGTTATGTACAGCAGAACATTCTGCATTCATTATAGACCACCTTTTCCCATGCCTCTGCTTTACTTATTAGTATAATGAATCCCTAATTTATTAAAACCCCCCCACAGAACAATGCAAGTACATGGCTCCCTTTGTACTTGCAGTGTGAAAATCACATAGCCCATGCATGTTCAGTATCAAAGCTCTCTCTGCTCTCTGTGAATGCATCTCAGAAATCATCCCTTGCATTGCACAGCCAGTGATCCTGGTGCAGAAGAAACTCTGTCTCTGAAGGATGTTTTCATTTGTTTCCATTTTCCCCTTTGTGTGTGTTAGAGATGCTGCTTCCAGATGGAACACACCGAGTTGTGTTTGACTTTCTGTGAGCTTCACTTTGAAGCTCACTTTCATGCAACAGCCTTAGAGAGGGGAAAAAAATCGCTTTGACAAGATTATGCATAAGCAAATTGAAACAAATACAGGAATGTGGTGAATTGTAACCTGACAGCCCATGACTCTTTGCCAGAATCAAATACATGTATATCCTGTTGTTCAGAAAAGCTCCATTACCATTATTCTCTGAATTTCTGCCTTCCAGCCCAATTTTGAGCCAGAAGGGATGGAAAGATTGCATAAGCCTTGCTGCACAGTGTTTTAGTGTGCAGCTGGATTAGGCTGCAGCATATTTAGGAGGCAGCTGAATTTGATGCCAGAGGCAGAGAGGGATCCAGGGCTTGTGTAGGAATTTGGGGTGAACCATGGAAATGTTCTGAGCTACACTTTGCTGGAGAAGTTCCTCCTGTCATGGTGAATCTGGGTGAGGCTGCTCCCTGAGCAAAGGGCTGCCACCACTGGATGTGTTTATACATACTCAATTTATGAAAACGCTCAGGGATGAACTTCTGAGCAATTTAGCCAAATTCTCCCAGCAAAAATAGGAGCCTCTGATCTTTCTGATAATTGCAAAATGAAAAATAGATATGTTTTCTGCTGCAGATTGTGCCAGAACTCGCAATCTGTTCATAAACAGCATAAAGTCATAGGATGGAAAGTTCTTCTGTTATTGTCTCTGCATTGCCCTCTTTCTGTCATAACATTTCCCAACCACTATGAATTTACTAAAGTCTAAATTCTTGCTCCTCTATTACCAGCCATAAAGAGCTCAGCTTCATTATGCAACTGTAATTTCATTTACTTTTTTGAGACTTCAACATGATTTTCCTCATGCAGAATAAGAAAAGTTATTGAAAATGACAACATTTTAGTTAGGTTGAATGAGCTTATCTCAATCACTCTGCTAAGATAATAATTTCTGTTGCCTAATGTGAAAACCTACCTAGTTTCTGTTTAAATGCAAAAAGGAAGGAACATTTACTCTTGGTTTCACATACAGATTTTAGGTAAAACAACAAAACTTTTTAGATATGCTCAGATCTTTTCAAAGTTAATTTGTGTATGAGCTTCTTGATGGAATAGTATAAGCAGAAATAACTTTACGTACATTTTCTAGCAACTTCTAAGAAAATCTGCAAGTGTTTTTGGAGAGAAAATAAATCTCCACTGTTTTTAGAAAATAATTCTTTTAATCAGCTTCTGTTGTTTATGGGGACACTTGCATTTCACATAAGCCTGGGGCCAACCCAGCCTGTTTTAGGGTGATGGTCTGGGTACACAGGGCAGGATAAAAGAACAAGAGATCCATCTTTTGGCCACTTCTGTAGGAGCCACAATTCAGGCTTGATCTGCAGGATGTTTTTAAGGTCTTTTATGAATACTCCATGCCACAGGTAGAGACAGCTCCTCTGTCACAGCACAGGGTGTGGACTGGCCACAAAAATGACTGTGGTCTGTGTTTTGATTGAAACCTTTCCTTGAATCTTGAGCCTGCAGCTATAGCAGGATTTGTTCATAAAAATAAAGATGAGCTGATTAACATGGAGATCTCTCCGTGCTGGTGGAGTGATGTTTGTGGGAGAGAGCCTGCCATGGCCAGTGCTGCACAAGCTGCCTGAGAGCCTCTACATCTTCCCAAAATCCTGGTGCAGTGTTATTAAACACTCGCCTTCCCCAGAGCAACCTGGCAGCTGAGGATATTTGTCAAAGGGGGATTGGCTTCAGCCAAACAAGTTACCTCTCAAACTGGAAAACTTTCCCTGAGTTCTGCTGAGGACACTGAAGTTAATCCTTCAACTGCTCGCAGCGATGGCCACTTCACCTCCCTCTGCTGGAACCCAAAACACAGCGAGATATTTTGGTAACTATCCCACCCAGTCACAGGGAGCTGACACCTAAGGGAGAAGCAAGGCTTTAATGTAATATAGTGTAATGATGAATTCCTCTTTTATTATCCATCACTAATAAACAGGACAGGAAAATGGAATTTTGTTTCTTAAAACCACACTGTTCCTGGTACTTTCCCCAAGGCCTTTTTATTAGAAGCTATGATTTCTTATTCATTATCATCCCCACAGCACTGGGCTACAAATAAATACCAGCATTTTGGAACACACACATGTGCAACATCCTAACAATTCCCAGTGAATAAAGGGAAATGCTGAAAATATGTTTCATAAACAGGATAATCCCCAAAGTCTTAGTGGTTGTTGGTTAGTTTTAACTTCCATTACAGCTCTTAAAAACTCCTTTGGCTTCATATGCAAAACCCCTGCAAACAAAATGCTAAACCAATTTGAGCTGGGAAAAAGTCAGGAAGACAAAAGAGTCACACTCTAAAGTACCAGCTTTTCCCTTTCTCCATGTTCACTTTGCTTATAGGAGAACATGAGTTTCAGGGTAAAAGGAAAGAGAAAGAAAAGCTAAAAGTAGGCCGAGATGTACAAAGCAAGATAAACCACTTCAGCCTAATGGAGCCAATTGAAAACTTGGAAACTGTATTACAAAAAGGAGTCAAACGAAGCCAAACTTTTGCTCTCAGACTCCCTGTGCTTGGCATGCCTTTTCCTGCCTCATCTCCCAGTGTTTTTTAATCTATCAGACCAGATAAGTACTGCTTCTCTGTCTTTAATATATCTTTATTTCTTTTTCTCCTGAAAAGACAGACAATATATCGTGAGTAAGTAAAGTCTAGAATTTTAACTCCATTCGTCTGCTCTGGTTTTTGAACTAATGTATTTTGTGTGAGTATCATCTATGACTACACTGGCAAATTGAGACAAATGATTCTCAGAGCAAGGCTGGAATATTGGACCTTCTTTTTCTGTATCTTGCAGCTCTTCAGAGTTCACCTGAAAAAGCAGTAACACCTAATTTAAGTGTATGCAACACACAAGATTAGGTACAAGGCTGCTCTCCTGCAAACCTCCCAAATATCACCAGGTGAACACAAACATTTCCATGTCCTCTGCAGTTATTTTGACTGCCTTCTAAAAAACTGCTACATTGCAGGAATGCAAGCTTGGCCTCTCCTGCCCATTATGCTTTGAGTGTGGAATAGTTGCCAGCAGTCAGCATTTGCAAGCAATTAATATAAAGCACTGAGAGGTTCGAGATCCCATTATTCTTCCTTCATTAGCCTTATAAACTTGCCTTTGACAAGTCTGTGGTCGGCAAAATCTGACTTTTAAGAGCTTCCATAGCCCACAATTTTACCTTCTAGCACGCTGAAATCTCCAAGGTGCATATTGAAATGACAATCACTAACAAGGATGCATCAGTAACAAGAATGATCCTGGAATGCTGAAAGGGTTGCTGAGTGAGCATGGAAGGGCTCACAGGCTGCATGGCAAGGCCTGACACATGTAATTAGGACAGTTCTGGAATACTGTGCTGGTAGGACATACAGACCTGACATCTCGGAGAGATGGATGGTTCTGAAGAGAGTAGGTGAAAACATTAAAGGTAAAAACTAAAAGAAAGTTTTTACCTTTTATTATTTCCCATGTATATTTTATACATACCTTCCTATATAAAGAATAGAGTTTAATTTACACTAGTCCATCATTAGTGACATAAAAAAATGTCTTGGGAAGAAAAGCAGGGAAAGACAGAGAACACTTGTCTATGATTCATGTCTGTCTCAAGTAGTGAGTAGAACAGATAACAGCAGCAAAAGATGCCATCATTTCATGCCACGCTCACCCCAAGCTTGTAATTCTGCTTTGTTCTTGTTAGCCTCCTAGAACCAGTGTGCCATGATTAATTATTAATGAATATTGGTTGAAATATGTCCTTCAGGGAGTACAAATACTCCAAAAACCCCATTCCAATCAGCATATTTCTACTTTGAAGTACATGGTTATTTACGATAAAAATTTATGGTACAATTTATAGGTCACCTTGAAAATGGAAATATTAGATTTCATTAATTTATCGTTATTAAATAATGAAGGCATAGGTTTCAACAGATAACACAAATGGCACTGTGGCAATGGTCAGTCATTATTTCTGTGTCGATATTCATCAGGTCTCATGCCTCAGAGAAAGGCGCTGCAGAACAACAAGGAAAATAGATGAATGAATAACAGTGAGTTTAGAAATCTGCATTTATTCCCCAGTTGTTTACTTAAAGGAAGCTCTTTCTCAAAAGGAAAGCATAACACTCAAAGATTTGCAAAGCAGAAGGATTCAAAGTCTTATTTATTTTTTTGAACCACCACGTAAGAGGCACCACGGCTGCAAAGGCTGTCTCTGTGCACAGGAATGCAGAATAGAGTAGCAGGCAGAACGAGTGAGGAGAGTGAGTGAAATGCTGATTATTTGACTGACAACAGGGGTGATGCTGACGTGTGACCTTGAAATTATGTCCAGAGAGCTCAAATTGCTGAAAGAGCAGAGCCTCTGAATGTTACAGTGAGTCTCTGTGCTGCTTCAGAACAGAGTTGTTGACACATAAGAGGATTTTTACATACAAAATTACTCTCTCCTATACTTCCCCAAAGACTTGTAGAAAATCTGCACTACTACTTGAAACTTACCTGCATCCATCCTGCTCCTTTCTGTCTCCACAGCTGATTCTGTCCCATGTTTTTCTCTGCAGTAATCATTTTCCCATAAACATGGTTTTATTTATTTTCTTTACATCGTCCCAGTGATGATCTAGCAGTGTCTATCAGTACCAAGTGACAATGTTCATCCTAACTCTTCACTATGTCTCCAAAAGGTGATGCTGAGGTGCTGTGCAAGTTTTGCAAACAGGCACCATCGAGTTGCTGGGATGCGACGCCCAACACGAGCAACTTGGCAGCCTCTGAAATTGGCACAGCAACACCGCACAACGCTGACAACAACAACAACAACAACTGCCTGAGCACATTCCTGATGGCTCTATGCAGGCAGAACAACAGGAGGAGTTATTTTTGGATTATCTCTGCAAATATGTTTGTATTATTATGCTCTCCTTTGAGGCGCAGATAGATTATGATCAAAGACGGTGTCAGGCGATTTCTGCCTTTATCCAGGTTTCCATTTCATCACTTATAATAGAGATGTCCATTTGTCCACAGTTGAACAGGGTTTTGTTGGATCACACTAAGGCTGATCAAACCTAGTCTGTGGAGGAGTATTACAGATAATAGACCACTGCCTCCTTCACCATCCCTGAAGAACTTGATGTTTGAGATAAGAGATTCTCCTCATCTCATCTTAATAATACTTAGCACTTTACAAGCTCTGCTTCAAAGCATTATACAGACATGAATTGTCACAAAGCCCCAGTGAGATAGCAAGGTATTATCTTCATGTAAAAGATTTAAGAAAAAAAATATAACCCAGACCCAGCAAGCTTTAGTGACATCTCATGATGGACAGAAACTCCGGGTCAGAGCTGGAATTAAATTGCAGCAGTTCTTTGCTTTATCTTTAATCTCTAAATATAATTTTACCCCATCTGCCTCCTCTGGATATTTAAGTATTTATAGAAATATTGTCTCTTCCTCACTCTACCCAGATTCTTCATTTTCAACATTACTAGCACAATAATTACACAAAATTGAACTATTAGCACAGATTTCTATACAAATCTATAAACTCTGAAGCATAGCCTCAGTGTCACATTGTCTAGAAGAGGAAAAAGGCATAATTTAATTGAATATGACTTTTCTCCTTTATCTAATTAATTTTGTAACAACCTCACGACACTGGCAATAACTCTTCTCTCTAACAGGTGGATAAAGTGCCCACTCTGATCGCAACCATTTCACTCTCCTCTCGTTGCAGTAACTTCCTATAGGAATGAGGCTGCCCAGCCAAAGCAAACAGGCCCTCCTTAGGAACTGGAAGTGATCAGAGGAGATCCAGGCTCCCATTCCCACAGCTGGCCCAATTGGCAGCATCTTGCATCTGGTGCTCTGCCTTGGCCACCAAATTTATTGGCAGTAGGGAAGAGAGCAACAGGCTGATAGAATTCCCCAGCCATCTGGCTGTGGTGCTGATTTTCGTAACCTTGTATATGCTAAATAGCATAATAAATTTTGAAATAAGAGTTTGAGAAGGCTCAAGGGAGCCTTTATGATGACAGGATGAGTCTGTTCTAAACAAACATGACCAGCAATGTCTCACATATCTTCATGTACCTGCACCCTGGTTTTTAGCTGTAGGTTTACTAGCTAAGTAACTCCTTGTATAAACTTTTGTTGTTGCTGTTGTGTAACCCTACTCTGTGCACTCAAAGCTGTGGCTGTAAAATAAACACATCAGTCTGGGAGCTGTAACCACATCATGTACAGAGAGCAGCCTTCTCAGGGAGTCAGGAAACTTGAAAGTAATTTCTGCTTTCCCCACTGATCTGACCCTATTACTTCAGCAGATGAGAAAGCAAGTGAAATGAATTCTCCTGCACGGTGAGACTCTTGTTTTGGGCCATACAGGGGGGAAGCTGTGCCCTGAATTCCTTCAGCTTCATCAGTGGCAGAGCCTGCCCTCCACAGGCTCTGCAGCACCCCTGGGGGTGTCACAGAGCCCTGGGGCTCCCGGCCATGCATTGCCCACATGGGTGTGCTCAGCACCACCAGCCCAGACTTTGAGATGGTGGTAGGCAAGAGGCAGAGAGAGATGAGAGAGGGAACGGCACACCAGCACAAAGGGAGAGAGTTCTGGGCTTGTTTTTAACTCTGTCACTGACTTTGGCCTCGAAGAAATGGATTTTCGATCAACTCCTTCCCCCACCTCATACACTGGTGAGCAGTCTGGGCTAGAAATGCACTTCTAACATTTGCCCACAATATTTTAGGTTGTTGCTCCTTAGTGCTACCTCAATGCTGATAAAAAACTGACTTTTCAGAGCATTCAGCTGGAGAGAGAAGGACACAGAAGTGCTCCCAGTCCCTCCCAGTGACTGTCTCAGTCCTGTTCCTGCACACCATGACACCAACCCCTCTGAGAAGCCAGCCAAACCAGACAGGTCTGTTTCTGAGCAGATCCTTTGAAAGCAATTGAAAGGCCAAAAAAAAGAGCCTTCAATTCTTTTCACTACTGATTCAGTATCTATTTTAATCTAAATAGAAAAGACCCCAAATCAGGGGCCAATCTCTTTTAAAGTCACCCTCTATTTGTGAAGTGCATTGGTATGGTCTTGCTCACTTCGTCCTGTACAGAACGGCTGGTCTCCATTTTCCTAACAAAAACATTTTGTTCTTTCCACCACACCACACTGCCCCTAAATTAATTGTCAAATAAAATAATATTTTTAAATTGTCTAGGCTAAGTTTGCAAACTGAATCTACTCAGAGGGAAGGAAAAAAGCACATCTGCGAGCCTAGGATTGTTCCATATGGTTTTTTTCTTTTTTTTCCTTTTTTTTATTATCAAATTCAAAGCTACTGTTCAGTGCTGCAGAATTTCACAATTAATTAACCTTTGAGAAAACCTGTAAGTTGCTGCTGTATGCTCCCTTCTTCGCTGGTCTGCTTTTCTTATAAGGCTGTTTTGGGGAGATGTTAGGCTAAGAAAGGATTAAGAAATCATGGATACTAAGGCTAAATACTAATTCATTTCACGTTTCATCTGAATTTCCCAGCTCTTTCTGAAAGCATTTTAACTCTCAGAAGGCACAATCATGAAGAAAAATAAAAGAAGTAATTTATCTTTGTTGCTTTCTTTATTTTTCCATAACTAACACACCTTATGGGTTCACTGTATTTCTGTAAATGCACTTTTCTAGTGAAAGAACCTAATCAACAAATACAAACTTGATGGAAACCTGGCCAGGAGCAGAGATTTGAGGGAAGTGGTGCAATTTAGAGATAGCAGAGTCTATGGGGAGAAATGCTGCTCGATAGAGAGCCCCTCTGAAAGTGGGACATGATGACCTTTCCCCAGCCATCCTGCTGCATGCTGAGCTGTGCTTTAGCAGCACTGCCTGCAGATCCTCAGAACCAGCACCTTCCCAAAATTCTGCTGTCCTGATGCTCTCCCCACAGCTCAGCTGTGCACAGTCCCAGCACGGGGCTCTCACCACAGGCACACCCCGAGTGAGAGCACAGCAAGTGTGAGGCAGCAGAGTCTGTCCTGGCATGGAGGAGAAGCGTGATCAGTCCTGCAATGGGTGTTCTCCTGTAATCCCTAATCAGGATTGGCTTTAGCTGGCATCATTACTTACTGCTGCTCTCTGTGATTTTCCTCCAGGGAAAAAGTTTCCTGTTCTTTAAAGGCTCCAACCTGTGTGTGTGGTCCCTCTCAGTGTCCACACCTGCCAAAAGGTGTGTGGGATTCTCTACAGTACTGGAGGGAAGTGCACAGCATTCCAAAACTCCAATATTCCCAAGCTTCCTCTGCACTGGCCCATCAACAGTCCAAGCTCAGGAAAGCAGCTCCATTGGAAGAGAGGACACTGGAGGGCCGTAAGTTTTCTACATATATTTCAAGTGGAGACACTTCTCATTTGTCTTTCTGAAAGAGATCTTGGCTTGTGGCAGAACAAGAACTTAAGAGCTCCCAGACATGTTTTTATGTAAATCAGACTTCATGCTTTACGTGAAGAAACATTTTGGAATGTAATTTATTAGTGGGTCATTTTTTTCCTTAAAGTTGAGTTTCTGTTTCATAGACGACTGGCTTTTCTCAAAACCTTTCTTTGTATCTCAACTTCCAGTACTGTTTTACCTCCCTAATATGAACAAAAGGAGATGTAGGCTTATTAATAAGCATAAAGAAATTACAAGAGACGATGCTCTCAGTTTTAAATTCACCCGCCATTCAACATAAGCTTTTCAATTATGGTAGCCTTCAAAAGATGCTTCAAAACCCAGGGGAAAACAGTTGCTATGCACTCATAGGTGCATGAAGGGAAAGGAATTCTATAGCCATGATTGTTGGCATGAGGATAATCCATCACCACAGCTCTGCCTGTCCATGGCATCTCCATGGGGCTTGCCAAAGGTGTTGAAGGACAAAGACCCAAGGAATTTTCTGAACCATGTGAAAAATATGGTCTACATCTCAGCTGTGCTTCCTGGTTTGGAGACATCATTGCACAACACAGAGCACCAGAAATAAACTACAGGAATAATATAAATAGGAAAGAAGTTGCTAAAAGCCCTCAGAGCTGTAACACTGGAGATAGGAAGAATCACAGAATAATTTGGGTTGGAAGTAACCACAAAGATCATCTAGTTCCAATCCATGTCCCATTGCAGGGAGACCTTCCAGCACCCCAGGTTGTTCCAAGCCCCATCCAGCCTGATCTTGAACACTTCCAAGGATGGGGCAGTCATGGCATCTCTGGGTCACCTGTGCCAGGGCCTCACCACTCTCACAGGGAAGAATTTTTTTCCAGCTAAGGGCACAAACCAGCACTTTTCTCTGTAAGCAAAGGGCACTGGCATTGAGAGAAACAGACATAAGGTGGCTTTAATTTTCATAACATCCGGCCTGACCTTGTCAATATATTTGCACTGCAGCAACAATTAAAAGCTCTGGTTTGGGATTAGGACTGGAACAGACTAAAAGTGCTGTACAAACAGCCATCCTAAGCAGATGATCCCCACAACAACCATTTCACAACCACAGCATAAGGTGAGGCACAGACAACAGATGGGTATAAAAAAAGGTTAAAAGCTGCACACCATGACAGCAAAATGATGATGATCACTGCCACAGTCAGTATCTACAGCATGCAAATGCACATTTGTTATTCAGGCTACTGCAAACACCCCACCAGAGGCAAGAGACAGGAAAGAACATGAGTGTGAATCTAATTGCGGCAACAGGTCTACAGAGCAGCCACAGTAAAAGCTGAGAATTGCTTTAAGAAAAGTAGAGTAAGGCTTAAGGGCAATGCTATATAACTAAAGACATAGGAGGTAGCAAAAGGGAGACAATGACAGTCCATGGGAGCAAGAGAACCCTTAAAGATGAATAGTTGGTATATCATGACCCTATTTCCCTCTGCTGTCAATGTTTCTTCCAGAGACACAAGCCCTGGCTATCTTATGTCTTTATTCCAGGAGTTCTTCAGTGGAAAATACACCATTTTTTCAATATTCAGGAGAAAGTTGCCATTAATAATAGAAAAGACTAACTGCTGCAGTATATTGGTTGTCATTCTTTGAGACTCACATACCACCTGACCAAAAATCCATCTAATAGCGGCGTATTTCAGTCCAGAGGAGACTATGATGCCATATAACCAGAATAACCATGTTTAGAACTTAGTCTGTAAATAAGGGCTTTCAAAAAAGTATTTCTAGGGGCTGCTTTCAGCCTGAAGGCTTTGGCACTTAAAGCACAGATGCTTTTCTGTAGCATTTTTCCAACTCTAGTTCCACAGGGCAGACTTCAGATGTATAAAGCACACGATCATCCACGTGCATCTCTGGAGAGGTGATTCCAGGGACTGCAGTTATATCCATATTATACTGGTTTTTAAATAAATGACATCTTTTTTACCTATAACAGCCATTCTCCTGTCCTGCACACATCAAAATGTCAGGGATATGGGAGAGAACAGAATTATCCATCAAGTGAATCACGTTGACTTCCATCTCCGACATATCTTCAGATTTGTGTTTACGGGGAACTCTGTAATTGTCTTTGCTCAACCAAACTATTGCCCTGCATGTTCCAAAACACCTTCTAATTTGCATTTATAGCAAATGGGATGGCATTAAATGTCTTCAAATATCAAGTTTTCGGCATATTTTGGAAAAGGAGGTATTCCTGTAATGGTAACTTCTCACAAACTCTGGAAAAGAAGTGCAGTTTGATGAGAAGAAGGAAAACCATACTGGCATCCACAGGCATCCACAGCCTTCCCAGCAGCACAACGCTAAAAGCACAAGGCACATCCCAAAAGCAGAACTGCTTTGTTGATACTCAGGTGATGGCAGGGAAAATATTATTTCCTGTCTTAAAAATCCGCCAGCTTTTTTCAGATGCAAGTCCAGCAAGGTGTGCTTTACTTAGGTAGTCTGATTTTCAAAAAAGTTCAAAAAGTTTTCAAAAGTGTTTTTTAATCAAAGAATGCACACTTCTTAAATGTCTGGTTTGGGGATTTTTGAGGCATGTACTATATGATTAACTTCATCAAAACAGAAATCCACTGCTATAGAAAGCATCTTCACTTGTATCTTCTCTTCAGCTTCTGAATTTTGAATAAGAGAGGAATTTCCTTATCAAGAGTGGTACCAATTTCTTCATAAATCATCCTTCATAACACGTCCCAGTTAAGTGGCTGCTTTCAGACCATTTAAGACAAGAGCTGACGCCTGCTGAAAATTAGTGAGCATCTTTCTACTGACTGGGCACAGCAGAGAGACAGGGGATGGTAGGGAACTGGCTGCTTGCCATAATGGTGGCATCCAAACCAGGCAGAGGGAACACTGGCTTGATGTTGAAAATGCCTCTGCTCCTAGCAGCTGACAGGTCAGGACAATCTCCTGTGGCCTCCCACTGGTACAGAACTGTACTGATATTAATTGGCATGTATTGGCTCCATCTGAAATGCTCAGGAATGGTTTATTTCTGGTAAAGCAGCATTCAGCTTTTAAAAACAGAGGTATATATTAATGCACCTTTTCTATCTCTAAGGGCATGAACACAAAGGAGAGCTTCACTTAGTGCCCATCTCTTAACAGAGAACAAGAAGAAGAATCTCAGCAGTTCTGTACCTGTACTCAGTCACCAACTATCACCAGCTTGTGACCCTGTGGCTGTCCACAGCCAGTTTCCCATGCTCCCAGGTGTCCCCTAGCCGAGCACACAGGGGCAGGCAGTCTGTGACACCTCCCTGCCACCGAGACCCTGCCCCAGGGTAGGATCCAACACCCTCTGTTCATCCCAGAGGTCACTCCTTCAAACCCTTCTCAACCAGAATGGAGCCCTGAGAAGGTGCACAGCCAGAGGTTAAAGCACAGGGCTGGGAGTCTGAAGACACTTTTATATAAAGACCTGCTTTGCATCTCGGGGCAGTATCATGAATTTGGCACCCCTGCAATGTGCTCCTGCAGAAACTGAACAAATGCCCTATATCCACTCTGAGAGCCGCTCACCACGATGAGCTCGACTTCGGCACAAAGAGCACCGGGGTCCAGGTGAAGAGACCATGAGTTATCATCTCAGCTCTCCCACTGACTGCCTGTACTATTTCTCTGCTCTTCCTAATTCTTAATAACCAAGGTCCCTTGCCCCTGCCAGGACCCAGATAACTGTAATTTACCAAATGTGCAGCTGTGGTGACGGAGGGGTTGGGCAGGTCACGGCAGGCTGAGCTGGAGCAGAGTCCTCACTGCTGCTACCCAGAGTCACCTCTTATCCACTTGCTCTTTCAGGAGCTGACAGAAAATGATAAGATCACTGAAGGGCCGTCGAGCAGGCTGGCAGGTCACCTCATCACCACCAAATGAGGGCAAGGAAGGAGATTCATCAGCCCCTTTTTTTGCACTGCACTTGACATCTGAGATTTTAATACTCATTCACAAATATTTATGCAATCTGGAGCAACATAAATGATGCTTTCTTGCACTGGGTAAAAATCCCAGGGGGCAAAAGCAGGACTACAGTGAATGCTGTCTAATCACCTATTAGTGAAAATTTGTACTTAAATGAATTTGATGAACCAGATGAGGTGTCAAAAGGAGCATAAGATGCAAAATAAGCAACAAGGAGGTGAAACTGTAAGTTTATGGATCTTATCACAGGCTTAACAACTGTTCTGTGCCATGGATGATGAAATTAAGGAGGACAGCGCAGGAGCTGTTTTTCTCTTTATAGCAACTCTAAGTCTGCTTAGGATGGCTTTAGATCAGTCACTATTCCACCTAAAAATGGCATCCCTACGATGAAGATGCCTCCTTTTAGAACAGAGAGCAATAAAGCTAATTAGAGAAATTGGGGTTCTCAGAAGCTTTTGATTGTTTGAATGTAAATGCTCGAGTCCAACCCAAGCAATTAGGCAGTAACAGGAACTTCCATCAAATGGATATTCAGGACTCCAAAATAAATATTTTTTTTTTAATTAACTTCCAAGCAATTTCTCTTATTTGCAAAATTTAGTAACAGATAATTCCTGAAGGTAAGTATTAAGCAGAGACAAGATTACCACAGAAAGCATTAGTAAGATGCAACATGAACCATTCTACATACCTTGGATTGCAGAAGTGCAGCAAGTCCTGGTAGGATGATTAAGGAGGAGGAAATTAAAAAGAGCTTGGTCTGTTTAGCCTAGCAAAATGAAATCTGAGAGGGGATGCAATTATTCTTTATAGGTACATTTGGAAGTAAACAGCAAAGAGGGAGAAAAATTATTTAAGTTTGAAGGTTGATACTCGTACAAGACCGCAGGGCTATAAATTGTTCATGAATAAATTTAGACTGGAATTTAGGAGATTTCTGAGAATTTGCAGACTTCCCAAAGAAGGTGATATAGACAAACTGATTTGAAAGGAAGCTTGATACATTTCTGGGGAAAAAAAAAGATAGAGCAGAGAGGATCTTAGAGACAGAAATTAAAGTTTTCAGCAGAGGATTCAGGAGTTTGATTTGTTGTGATTGTTCAGATTTGTCTAAAACAGACTTGAAAGCCTTGTATGACCCTTTACATGGAAGTCCCTGAGAGTCTGATTTTCTTGACCACACAAGACAGCTGCTGTGAGTATCAAATGCTCAAGATCAAGAAATAGTTTTCAAGGTGAAATAGTGTTTCTGGCATGAAAGTGGCAGGTTAGTTTTGGAAGTCATGTTTCCTGGGATTTAGTAACCTTACTTTCTATCTTTGTAAAGATGCATTTTCCTCTACTGTGTAAGAAATTTTCCTGGTTTTAGTTATAAATAAAGCCAGATTGGACAGTTCTGTATTGGTCATTTGAGGAACAAATATAGCTTGTTTGTTTGTTTGTTTTATGGTCACATGCACATTTTCCACGCAGGTTAATTAATACATGGAGCTGAATGGCAGCCACTGCTACATTTGCCAACAAATTTTGTGATCTAAGAGCTCATTTACTCTGATCCTGTGCTTTATTCCTCTCTAATTTTTGGATACAAATTATATATGAAAACTAATTTTTCTTCTACAAAAATGTTTGCATTTAGGATGTTCGCTCTAAGTACTTCTAAGCAACTCCATATTTTGAATTTACTGACAAGCCCTTTAAATATCTCCTGTAAAGGCTTTTGTGTTCCAGACACCACCAAGATTTTTCTAAAGAATGTCCACATTTTTTATTACAAAGTACAAAAATTGAATTAAAAAGGATCTATTTGCAAAGCTGCATTTTTTTTTTGCAATCTCAGTAGAGGTTTTGATCTCATTGTTTACACACTTGTTCAAACATATGTTTTTTCCTAATATTTCCTCATATCTTTCAAACCCAGCATGTTTCACCACAGCATCTTTAAATATTCTTGCATACCCCTGCACTAAACCTGTTTTCTCTTCCAGCGCGTTTCAAAACGCACCATTACCACAGCAAGGATTTTAGTGCAATCCATCAATCTCACTACATTAGGAACATCAGTAACGACAGAAGGACCTTCCTGGAATTTTTCTTGCTTATTTGGAGAGAGGAATTGATGAATACTGTGATATGTTTGAGCACAGCATTCAGGAATTGATTAGGGCAGCCAGACAGAGGAGGCTGACTCAGGTACGCGATGCCCCCCGCGAACCTCCGGAAGGGCTTGAGGACTCTTCTTCAGCTGGTGGAAATTCTGGCACCATGGCTGAAATTGATGGGTTACTCTTATTTATATGACTCCAGGTCCCTCTGCAATTAAACCTGAATGGAGAAAAAGACCAAAAATAAGAGAAACTTAGGAAGAGGGAGAGTGGCATTGACTTTGTGCCCTTCTCTCCTCTGGCAGGAATGTGGGTCACCTTGGGCTGAAGGAGACCCCTATGAGAGCATGTGCTGGATGTAACACCCATCCATCTTCCCAGGTTTCCACAGGCATCCTCTGGAAACCTTGTTCTTTCCTTCCCCCTCTTTCATTCCTCCAGCTTATTTAAGGAGCACAGAGGCACATAATGATGGAGATAACTCCCCTGTACCCTGCACGGCACGTTCGGCAGGTGTCAATGTCAGCCCGTGTGAGCTCAAGGACTGTGGCTCAGAGACTGAAGAATGAGTCTCGTGGCAGGATCTAAATATAAAATTGTCCATCTATCTAAAAAGTGTTAGCACATCAATAGCAGAATCTGACTTTTGCACCCATTAATATATTGTAAGATTATAGTGAGTTCAAAATGTAGGCATGCCTGCAAGTTTTACTTACAGATGACAGGAAAACACACAGATTTCTATTATTTTAAGCACTGTAGCTGAGAAATTCAGAATAGAGTAGAAGAAAAGGGGGGAAAAATATAGTGGTTCTAAGATTTGTTTCAAATGAGGTATAAATTGATGTCAGTCTTTGATGTGGGACACAAAAGAAAATAAATCCAACATAATTTACTACTCCATTGTAGAAAGAGAAGCAAACTAAATGCAGCAGTAACAACATTAAAACTGCAACATTTTCCAAGACCTTATCATTACAGAAAGTACATCCCTTTCAAGTGCCAGCCCTCCAGCACTGCAGGCCCTTATATCACATTGTTACTACTAACCTCTGATCCTCCTGAATTCAGCAGCACAATAAAGAAAGCTAATTAAGGAACAACAGATCCATAGATTTTTTTCCCTGCCATCATGTTAAGACGTGACATCATAACATCACTGTCTAAATATGCACAGGGAAGAGCCTCATCTTCCTGGCTCTGTGCACTTAGTGGAGAGCAGAGACCCCAAATTCCCTAGGAAGGATGATAAGGAGGTGGAAAATATGAGTGTCATTCTATCTGCCTTAATAGGAACAGACACACCAGGTTTTATTTTTTCACACAATTTTGTTGTATCTTTTTAGTTTCATTAATATTAAATACCTAATAGCGGAAAGGTAGTGGTTGAGACTCATTTACTTTAAAATAACCACTTAAATAGTTTTTCTAGTTCTACATAATTATAAATAACTCTTACAGAGCTGTAGTTGAAGCTTTTGTGTGATTTTTAAGCTTACAGAGAGCCCTGCACATAGAATGACAGTCACAGACTGGTTCAAGTTTGGATGGACCTTATGGATCATATTCCAACTCCCCTGCCATGGGGGACATCTTCCACTAAAACAATTGGTTCCAAGCCCCATCCAGCCTGGCCTTGGACACTTCCAGGGATCCAGGGGCAGCCACAGCTTCTCTGGGCACCCTGTGCCAGGGCCTCCCCACCCTCACAGGGAACAATTTTCTCCCAGTATCTGATCTAAACCTAATGTCTGTCATTTTAAATCCATTCCTTCTTGCTGTCTCACTCCTTGTGAGGATCTAAAGTACCTCTTCAGCTCTCCCGGAGCCCTTTTAGATCCTGGAGGGGGCTCTGAGCTCTCCCTGGAGCCTTTTCTTCTCCAGGTGAACACCCCCAGCTTCCCCAGCCTGGCTGCAGAGCAGAAGGGCTCCAGCCCCTGGAGCATCTCCATGGCCTCCTCTGGATTCACTCCAGCAGCTCCACATCCTTCTTATAGTGATGGTCCCAAAGCTGGACACAGCACTGCAGGTGGGGTCTCAGGAGAGCAGAGCAGTTATCATCCAAACAGAACTGCTCAGCAGCAGGTAATCCATGTTCAGAATTCATATTTTCTCACTGGACACTAGCTCTCAGGAGACAGCCTCCTGAAAAAGCTGCCAGTTATCCAAATCCCAGCAATCCATCAGTTATTCCAATACTACAAACTGCCTTCCATCACTAAGTGTTGCTGTGACACACCACTAGAAACTGCATGCTTTTCAGTTGCCTATTAATATCATATCACAGAAAAAAAGGCATTAATCTAGAAATGGTTTCAAATGGGTAGGACTATAGGATCTGAACTAATGATTCATAAAATCATTTTCAGCTATTAGTCTACAAGGATAAGTGCAGCTACTGCTTTTATTTCAGTGCTTGGTGTGGCACCATCAATTTAAAATCTACCTCGTCAGCTGTGATGGATTTATGTATGCAGAGGAACCCAGAGCAGCCTTGTCAGGATTTTAAAGTCTAGATTGCTATATACAATTACAGGTGTCACAATATGAAATAACAATTGGAGGCACCAAAAGGAAAACTCAAAAATTTCCTGTGCACACCACACGGGAAAACAGTTGTTTAATATTCTTGTATCATACTGTGATTATTTCACTTGATGGAAGTGATGTATTTTTACATAACTTGATCTAAGGTTACGTCTCTCCTGAGAATGATTTGCAGTCTTCAAATCCCCAGTGATAAGGGAAAGTAAGAGGGATATTTTTAATGGGCAGATGTCATTTCTGTGAATGTTCCACCAGCTGTCAATACAAAATTTGTCGGCTGGACTTGATCTTGGAAAAGCAGTAGAAAATACCTTAGCTGGCAGATATTTTCGTTCTTAACCTTTTTCTTGAGTAGCAGAAAGGCAGAAATATGCAGTGCTAGACATAACTAGCAGCGACCACATTTCGGAGGTGAAAACAGTCACGGAGCCGAAAGGAATGAGCAGGTTTAAGGACAAACCTCCCAGAGAACACACCATGGTCCCTCCGGGTGCAGGCTGGGGCTCTGAGACCTCATAACACTGTTCTCCCTCTCCCCAGTGCAGCAGTGACAGCAGCACTTCATTTCTATCTGCATAATAAATTAGATTAAATGGTTAGGGGGTTGGGAGACCCAGAGCCCCGAGGGATTGCCAACTTGATGAGGACTTTATTTTTAAGTCACTAAAAGACATAGAATCATTGGAAGCATAATGAAGAAATCATAATTGTCTGGAGAGCACATGGGGCTGACAGACAGGTACAATCCATTTTCTGTAGGACAGATGTGTCAAACACAACATAATACAATATACACAGTTATTTGGGGCAAGGGCAACCTGTCCAGGAGAGCACTGATGGGGCAGAGAGTGACACAAATCATTTCAGCCTTTTCAAAACTGTGTCCATCCAACCCTGCAGGGAATCCCCTGTCTTATGGGAAGAGCACTTGATCCCCTTACATGTGCAAGGAGCCCTCACCAGGGTTTGGGTTTTTGGGAGCTGTTCATATTCTCTGCCACTTCCTTACACTGAGTATGCTGAAAAAAATAATCTGCAGAGAAGACAGAGAGAGTATGTCTGGCATTATGAAAACAGCAAATGTGCTTTCTGAAGACTTACATTCAGCAATGTTTAAACTTAATTAAATTATTTGTATTGTGCAATTAATTATGCTAAACTGCCTAAGCCTTGAATGAATGTGCTTTGCCTTTTAATCTAAATAAAACACATGCATAGAAAACAAGCAACAGCAGAAAAGTCCACAGCTGCTGCCAAGACCTGCAGAATTTGAGACTCACGTGACCTTTCAGGAGCACTGCTGAAAAAACAAACCAACCAGCAGAAAAAATTCAAACTGCTAAGAAAGGAGAAAGTGAATATGACATTTTGTCAGGATATAAAACACCTTGTTACTCAGCCACCAGCAGAAGTTAAATGGGCTTTACCAAATCCTTCGAGCTTCCCAGAAAGTTCTTTCTAGTGTCAGTTAAAGAAGTAGTAAGAAAACAAAAGCTCATTTTGAGGTTTATCATCTTTGTCCCTTACAACTTGCCCAGTGAAGGAAACCCAAAAGGCCAGAGCCACTGAGCTGCCTGCTTTGTTTTTTGGTTTGCTGGGAAAGAGCCACCAGTGATTCAGTGTTGATCTGGGTTATCACAAAGGAGTCAGTGCTTACTTTTAGGAAAAGGAAAGATTTGAGAAGTCTCCTTTTTTAAGTAGGTGGAATGAATCAGTCTATGCAGGTCTGTATCCAATTTGAAATTACAGAAGAGCTTTATACACACACAACCTCATTAGATTTTTACAAGACTAACTGTCATTTTTGTTCTAATATTATGACTGTAACGCTGAGGCTGGTTAATGCTTCTGATATTTAATCACAGAGAACAAACCATAATTGTTCTATTTCTAATACATCTCTGACCTCTGGCCTCCAATGATAAATTGTGCAATTGGTTTTCAATGTACATAAATGTGCATAGATTTTAACAGTCTTTTACTTAAAAATAGATATTTGAAAATATTAAGAACTTACATGAAGCATTTTTGTTAAGACAAAAGTATTCCAAGACTTTGAGCTATGAAGGAGGACATTCTTTCAATATTTTTAATAACACTGGCAAAGAAATAGTACCATTTGCATATTGGTCATTTCTATACAGGCAGTTAGGGGATGATATTAAAATGCCCTCTGGTAGCTCTAAAAGACACACCAGTGTTAAGATCCAGTAAAGTCTTTCATTTTCTTGGGCACATTTGGAACTTGCAACCAGTACTGAATCAATGTTTGTGTAAAAAGCCTCTCAAAATCTCATTCACTTGATAGGTCCTTTGGGGCATAATATTGTTACTTCTGCTATAATGGACCATTGCCTTCAAATACTGTAACATCTGTGGTACATGATTAGCAACTTCCTGGGCCAAATTAATCCCTGGTGTAAATTCCTTGAATCTAATCAAATCATGCCAGGGTGAGTCTGACTCTTCACCTTACCACATTTCTTTTCAAAATTTAAAGAGTGCAAATGGTGTAATCCTTCACCTACTTTTTTTTTTTTGGGTCCTAAATAAATAAACCANTAAAGAGTGCAAATGGTGTAATCCTTCACCTACTTTTTTTTTTTTGGGTCCTAAATAAATAAACCAAGAAAATTTTAGAGTTCTGAAAAGGATCATTCAAGTAAAATCCAGCTCCTTATTATTATTAATTATCATTTATCAATTATTAACATTATTTATTATTACTATTACTATTACTTTTTTAATATTATTGTTGTTATTATTATTATTATTAGTAGTAGTAGTAGTACTATTACTATTATTTGGCATTTAATTCCTCATTTTCTGCGTGGGAGAAAATTTTCTCGACCTCAGAATATAAAGCAGAAAAAAATCAAGACGTTTAAGACAAATTGGAGCTGGATACTTCTTTAACACTTTTGGAAAGAAGCCTAATATTCCAACTGTGCTTTTAAGTGTGGATTCTTTGGGAGGCAAAATGAAATACAGAAATCCAGATGGGAAAGAGGAGATGCTTCGTGCACCCTTAGGGAGTCTTACACATCTCTTTAAAGAATACCTTGGGAAGAAGGCTATATTTGGAACCAGACAATAATTTAAGTTGTAAAGACCTCAGGAGGTCCAACCTCTTGCCCCTCCCAGGGCTGACTTCCCATTAGATCAGGTTGTACAGCTTTGTCCCCGTGTCCAATCCCACCCCGGGGTTAGAGAGTGCAAACCTGCAGGGGGAATCCTAAACAGGGCTGTAATTGTCATTAGTTGTAATGGCTGGCTCATCAAGAGGAGTATTTTCCACGGCTGGAAAAGAGGCAGAAAACGGGATTTATGGCAAAGCTTTGCCATGGCTGCAATGGGAACAGACCACAGTGAAGGGCAGGATCAAAGAAATACTGCCCGGGGCTGAGCACAGCCTTGAGCAGTTCACAACTGGAGGAAATATGAGAGGCTGAGGAAGGCAGCATCCATCCTGAGGAGGAAGGAAAAATGAGAGAAATAAAGCACAGCAGAGTGGAGACATTTGTCAGAAATGGCAAAGAAGGATCACAGAGGAAGAAGAAAAACCTGGATGTAATGGTGGAAAACAGATTCTCTGCCACACGGCATCTGCTGACTGCAAGCATCTCATCAGTCCTGATTTCCACCAATTTACAGCATCCAAGAAGAAAAGAGAAAGGGGAAAACCCAGACCATAATTCATATGATTAATCCAAATATATGTACGTGTAGAGCAGAATATGCCAGCACAGGCAATCAAAAACCTACTCCAATCAAAGAGATCCAACTGGACCTTTTGAAGACCTCATTTGCATAATCCAGAAGATATTGAATGGAGAATCAAAACCTTTGGATGTGAAGAGGGTGAAGGTGAGTAAACAGCAGGGAGGGAACTGGACAGAGATGAGCCAGGACTTTGCAGAGCAGGTATCGAGCTGCTGCCACTGGAGCACGACTCTGAGAAGAGATTTCTGTCTGGAGATAAATGTCCTGATTGCCACAGGCACTGAGAAACTGTCCCTTCTCCTGCTACCAAATGAATATGAATGGAGTCACAAATGAGCAGCACTGATGAAAAAAAATCAGACTGATAATTGATAAGACTCTTCTGTAGTGGACACACAAGGAAGCCTTATAAAATTCACCCATACCGTAGTTTATTGCTCTATAAATTGCCATAATGGTTTTTTTTTTCCAAATAAATACATGCTAAACATTGTAAACGATGCAATATTTGAGAAATACATTTTTTCCAGCAAGTATCTCCCACCTTATTTCCAGCACACACAGTTTGGAGTCCCTATAACTGATGTAAGATTCAGGGGTCTCTTCAGGCTGTTGCAATATTTTAAGTGTTATTAACATAAATGATGGTTTCTCACAATCATTGACATGACACCAGCTCCTTGTTGTTTCATAAGAGTGCCTGTATTATTCTATAAATTATTTCATGCTGGCTGATACTCTCATAGAGGACTAACAATTATTGCATCCTTGTAATGATGGATAAAAGTATGCTTTGATTGATTAGGAATTACAGAGTTATTGATTAAATCAGGCTACTGAAATCCCATGACTCATTTTCTTTTCATGGTATGCAGAAAATAATTTATCAGTTGCCCAATCTTGTCTTTTTAATAGCTGTAGCATAATTTAACTTTCACTGTTAGTAGGAATCTTCAAGAGCCGTTTATGACCTTGGCTAGCTATAGCTAGAAATAAAACCGCTTAATAAATTCTTAGAATTTACATAGTTTTTCTAAAAATAGTATATATGCTATATAATATGCAGATAATATATGCTGAAAAAGATTAACTAACTTAAGGAGAAGAAAAGGGGAAAAAATGAGAAGATACTTTCTTTTAAAAAAAAAAAGGGAAAAATTAGCTTCTTAAAGATATGAGATGTAAAATAGAGGTTCCTAACTTCCTCATGGCTTTTTTAACTGATGCTTCCATTAATAAGTGAGATGAAAGGCACAAGGACACAGAAGGAATGAGACAGAACTGCTCTGCTGAAAATTTAAAAACTTCCAAACAGCAACAATACTTCCACTTGGACCAGCAGATGCTGTAGATTTTTCATTACTACTCTGAAATGATCATATGCCTTTCAGTAACATTTTAAAAATATTATTTTGTTGTAAGCAAGTAAGAGTTAAAAAAAGTAATTTTAATAAAAAACATTATGCATTTGCTTAAAATACAAAACTTCTTCATGACAAGCAGTTCATCATACTTTTGGCAAGGTTATCCATGATTGCCTTTTTATTTTTTGGCTATTACAGAGGCTAATGGCATACTAAAAATCTTCTTTCATGTACAAATTAATTGTGTCCTTCTGCAATTCATATTATCCTGCCTTACTTCTCATTCCAAGGCTTTTAAAGGGTTTATACAGAACCAATGGATGTTCTCCTTTGTTGTGCACACCAATTATCCACTTTCCACGAGTTGAAAGCAAAAAGACTGTAAATGCTGGATACAGACCATTGTCAACATGCAGTAATTTGGCAGAAAAATTTAAAAAATTAAAAAAGTTCTCTTCAAAATAATAAAAAAATAAGTAAATTTAAACCCTCAGCTTTGGAGATTGCTGGCAAATTATTTTTATATTTAGCAAATACAAAGAAGCATGTACTCCTTAATAATGGAACATGGTGCTAGCAATTTGCAAAGGTCTGGTTCCTGAGAAAAATATATTATCCACTCTTCCCTCACCATTAAAGGAAGTTCAGCCTTCTCTTTTCTGTCAGGACTTTGCACAAGTGAAAAGTTGTGGGGTTTTTTTTCCTTTTTCTTTCTTTTCCTCATTGAAAACACTGTTGAGCACAGAGCTGAGCAAGGCCACTCTCCACACAAAGCCAGGGATCTGAAGGATATCCTGAGCCACCCCCACCCTATTTGGGCTTAGGAATTTACAATTTCTGCAAGAGGTGATGGCATTTCAGCAAGGAGATAACAAACAGAGAGGGTGCAAGAAACAGGACGCAGAATAACTTTGCCACCACAAACGATTTTGAAATCTGAAATTTTAATGATGCTCTTTAAGTTGCCCTGTCTTAAAACACCTGCAGGAACACAAACTGTATCTTTGCAGAGTCACCTCTAGCACTGCAATCAGAATGAAATCCTCCTTTATTTTATACTGGTCACTGGGATACTGTAGCTTGTAAACACTGCTAGAAAAGCTAACAAGAAAAATGTCTATGCTTAAAAGGTATTTCTTCTCCTTGGAATCCAACCACAAATTCCTCAGGTGTATACTGACAAAGAAAATACAGTAAATTAGAGTAAAAATAAAACTCAAGGGTTTTTTTGTTATTTTTTTCATTTCCTTTATTCTTAAACAGTATCTTTTATGTTCTATAGGACATTATTACATTTTCAGCAATTGGCTATTTTTTTTTCCCTTGTGTTTCATACTACTATTACCAAGCAGATAGTTGCAGGCAGAGATGGAGAAAGTTTCCTTCCATGCAGCCACTACAGCTGCAAATGTTTCACCAGGAGATTTGGTAAACTCAGTTCATTTGAGTCGAAGGAGGCATTGCATATCCAACCCTGGCAATTATGTGTCAGGGTATGAGATTCTGAGTAATGGATATGTGTGATCCAAGAACTGTTCCATTAATATCAGCTAGCATTGGCTTTCTTGTTTCCTATGTTCTGGAAAATACAAACTTTTTTAAAAGCAATCAAAATGTCTGTATATATGTATTACCACAGCTTCTCGCTTTTTTCATCACCAAAAATTGTAGGTTTTTGTACAAGAATGCTGACATCTTTAAGGAAGAAAAAAAAATAATTTTCTGTTTCCTTCCCTCTTAGTATTTCATGCTTTGTGTCATTTGATAATATACATGACTAGGTTTAATAATCAATCGTTTCCCAAATCAAATTTGACTACCTAACAGGTTTAATTTACATGATGATACAATTTCTCACACCAGAAAGCATAGTAACCCTTCTTCTTTGGAGGTTAATGGTGATCTAGCTTAAAGCTCAAAAGATAATTACAAAGAATGTGCTTCAGGTGACAAAGTATTTTTGACAACCCCAGACTGTTGATAGCTTTTTAATTATACTTCTTCCCACCACAGGAAACAGTATGCTTTTTCCTAAATAGTTTGCAGGCATTTGGAGTTTATTTATTTATTTTTTAGCAAATTGCTGTGCGCTGTAATCAATATTTTAACTGACTGCTACTCCAGGCTCTGCTCTCTTTCCTTCGTCTATTTGGAGCAGAAATTAAAGTTGGGGTTATTTTATTTTTTTTCCATAGAAAATTAAATACAAAAGAGCATCAAAAGAAGAATACAAACATTTATTGACTTTCTTCTTATCTTCTGCACCCATTTGACATTTTGTGACATTTAGAAATTGAAACTTTGCAGGATTTTTAGGTGCGAGCTTTGCTAACAGAGAAGGTCAGGCTCTTAAGCAACAAGGAAGTTTATGATTATTAAATTTGACCAACTAAAAAGGGGAAAAAAACAAAAAGGAAAAATCCTGTAGCTGTTTTTGCATTTTCTGAATATTTTCTGCCCCAGCATCACTATGTGGGTAATAAAAATGGCTGGTTTGGTCAAGAGCAGAAAGTAATTGTTGTAAATAACTGATACACGGCAGGAGCAATAATGTGCAGGGGCACTTGTTTTCCATTTACTTTATATGCAAGTGTTGATTGTTTTTTATGCCACTGAAATTAGTTTCCCACTAGTATTTATGTGTCTTACAACAAATTGTTTGTCACTTTCTCTGATTAAATGCGCTCTTAATAACAGCAAACTTTAAAAGTCTTTACAAATTGGAGCCCATAGTTCAATCATGATGCCTGCCCCTCCCAGCACCTCTCACTTGTCCTTAAATAAACACCTCTATAACTTAAAGAGAATGGCAGAAAAGTTAAAAATGAGAACTGGGTATAAATGCTTCAAAAAAGCCAATTCAGGTCTTGGAATAGAAACAAAAAAGCAGAAAATAGTAATTGCTGTAAAAATTAATTGAAAGTGTAACATTACCTGTGCCCTCAAACATTCCCTGCATCTTATTAGGTTCTTATTAACATGCACAGAGAAAACAAAGTTCTCTGTTGGGGATGATAGGAAATGACAGAAATCCAGCACAAAGTAAATCCTTGGACAAACCGAGGATTTTCTTGCTTTTGATTAATGCTTTTCTTAGTTCCACCTCTCATTCAGCTCAGACTCAGATCTATTCCTAAACCTCTGAGGAGCCTCAGTGGATGGAGCTCCAAGCAATCAGGTCTAGGGGAAATTGTCCTGCCCTTGGCAGGGGCTTGGAACAAGATGAGCTTTAAGGGCCAAACCCAAACCATTCCAGGATTGCACAATTCCATTAAATACATAATTTTAAGGTAATGCCAGATATTTTGGAAGCTGAAATAGTACAGCTCAATCTGGTTTTGTCCTATTAATTGCCAGTCCATGTAATTAATCCCTGGGGGACCTGAGACCAGCAGGGAGGTCCTTTAGGTTGGGTTTTGGGGTTTTCCAGGGAAGCTGTGCAAGCTCCTGTGCCTTCATTCCTGTGCTGGAGCAGCTTTACAGTGCCCAGTCTTGTCAGCAGCAATTACAGTGGTGCAGATCTGCTAGCAAAACCTCTAAACATAAGTTTGATTTATCCCAGTTCTTATCTTTTACTTTTCTTTCCCCCCTAAATGTAGCTCATTTTGCCTCACTGAGTGAAATAAGTGCTCACAATAATAAAAAAGCTTAAATATTTTAAAAGCTCAACCCCCCCAAAAAAAACCCAATATCCGTCTAGGCCATCTCTCCTTATGCTGGGATTGCACGGGATCAGCTTAAAGAAGCCACAGGCAGTGTCTGCTTCTGCAGACAAAAAACAAAACAAAACAAAACAGAGGAGAAAAACTTTCTCCCCTGTAATATTTGTTGATAAACAAATCTTTTAAGTTACTCTGCCCTTACAAAAGCTAGACTGGAATGCACTCCCCTAACTAATTCCCAGGCATATTTTTGCTATGGATTTACAATATATTTACATTCTTGTCATAAAAGACCTTTTATTTTTTTGTGTGATGTTTCCTCTTATTAAAGCCTAGTAAAAGTGGAGGGCAGATTTTAGAAGCAAGTCATAGAGAATATTCAGCATTTCTAAAAGAAAGATGCTTTGCATACAGCATTGATCACACTTCAAAAGATGTGTTATTGCCTGGAGTGTGATTACAAGGGAGTGCACTATCACTGATGCTACATTTTTATCTGAAAACAATAAAAAAACCCTTTTGTAAACACATTGCAGCTTACATTGAGTGACTGAAATGAGAGCCCCACTGTGAAACCCAGCTCTATGTGGTGCTAGTGGAAATCAGAGTGGTCTTATTCTGTCTGATTTATTTGAAGTTTCAAGGACACACAGAAATAGCAGGTGGCAGATCTGCACTATTTTCCCCAGTATGGACATATGTAGGTTAATAGATAGATAGAGCAATTGGGACTGAGACACATTATGTAAGTTAAAAAAGTACTGAGTGCAGGTTTTTCTCAGGTTCCGTACAGAGGGGCTGATGCTGGAGTTCACATTTCCTTCCTGACTGTAGATCAGAGTAGCACCTCTTAAGTAAGTAACACTTAAATTAGACTCCACTAAATTGCAATAAGTAGAGCAAATGAGATCCAGTTTAGGCCAGGCCACTGAATCACACTTTTTTTTTTTAATTCTTATGTAGTCTTTGGCTTCTCCAGCAAGCTTTTTATCACTACTGAATTTTAAACAGACTAAATGTAATATGAGAATTTCAGGAGTTAGGATTTGTTTGGTATTTTCCCCAAATCAGTCTAATCTAAACACAGATAGTCAGAATTATAATTATTTCCTAAAATTATTCCAGTTCTTCCTTTCCTGTACCACTCCTTTAGATAGAATCTTCTCTTCATATATCACATTGCCAAACACTTTCCTGTGGTCATCACAAGAATAACACTTGATTTACTTTCCTTCAACAGTTGATTTTCTATGCAGGTCAACATTTACACATTTATTTTTCCTGTCACATTATCATCATGTTTTCAAGTAACTTAATGACAGTATACCTAATGTATAATCTTGCAGCAACAAAACTCCCTTCTAAACCAGACTTCAAATATGATGGTGTTCAATGTCACTCCTCCCGACACCAGGCAGCAGTGCAACCTGCACAGGATGTTTCTGCTCTCTCCAGACAGCTGAACAGTCACAGAGCTCCATAAATCAAAGCAGTACACAGTGAATTGCAAGAGTAATGAAGTTTTCTAACCACTACAGGGATTTTAATATCAGGTATTTGCGTAGCTGCTTTGTCTTATTTACACGGAAAATAAAATTTGCATTATCAGAGCTGTGAGTTACATAAAAGATTTTTACAGTCCATCCATTTACTCAAGGTCCTGCCTCAAGCCCTACATTCAGCTCCAGCACAGCCTTCTCCTTTAAGACCAACTCTTCTCTTCCTCTGACCCTTACTGACTTACAGCTTTGCTTTCCAAAGGTGCAGACAGGCAACAAGCTACTGAATGAAGTCCCTCTAGATATTCCTTCTTTAATTTGAGCAGGTTAGGCACAGGAGCACCTGTTAATACAAACCTGCAAGATGGGTGCAGTCTTACTGAAAGAAGCTGTTTTATCTGTGACTAAATCATGAATGGCATCAGCAGCACAGGAAAGCTGCAGGAACAGAACCCCTCGCACCCACCACGACTCATACAAGGCAGCTGGGCAAACTCCAGTGCTGTCTGATTCCTGTTTTTATCTCTGTTTCAAATGTCGGACTCACACCTGTTGAGCCACGATCCTTATGCCTGCACAAATTCATGTTTGAATCAAATCGCGTCTTTTCTGTTTCTTGCTTTTTTTATTTCCTTCTCTCTGCCATATGCATAATGATGGGGTGACAGCTGAGGAGAGAATAGGCTGACATGTTCATCACTGTGAAGGATGGCCTCCTGTCACCTCAGCTGTGACAGAATGGTCACAGCCTGAAAGGGCCTAATGAATAAGGAAGACTGGGTTTTGTCCTTCCTCCATGAAAAGTTGCAATAGTGCCTTTTCCCCCTTCACGTAGCAGCACAATGTCACAATGTCACAATGAGCAATCCTGCTTGGATCTGCTTCAGCAAGACACTCAGTGTCTATTTTTACAAAACTGAAGAGTTTAGTAAAACAAAGGCAGCACATTCCGAGCTGCCCCTCAGCAGAAATGTACAGGATGGGCATGTCAAAGGTAGTTTTAACCCACACCATCCAACGAGGCCAGGAAAAAGGTTCAGTGCTTCCACATTCAAACAGCAAGTGTAAACACCCACTTACTTTCAAGGATACCCTTCCTGGAGCTGTTTAATCCTGGGAAAGGTCATTTGTCAGGATACAATCCAGCAGTACATCTTGTCCTTCTAACAAGAAGGATTTCTTGTCCGGCATAGCAGCGAGAGAGAAACGAGTACTGAGCTAAATTCCTCAAATTGGCAGTAACTAGGATGTTTATGGGTGTACTAAGAATATGATCTGCACACTGGTAGCAGCTAGAATAGATTTTGCAATTCATTTGGTAGTGCAGAAGGTCATCCCTGTGCAGATGGAGAGCATTTGGTGTGTCCTTATGCACACAGGACTGTAACTGTGCATTTGCCTGTGAAGGCATTCTGATTTATGTGCTTTATGTGCATTGTGTGTACATGTCATCCAGAACTGGGTGCATTGCCACTGTTAATGACTCATCATGTGTAGTTCCACGTATCAATCATGATTAATTTGTGACAGAGGGATGGTAGGAAAGAAAACTATATATTGCCAGATAAAGCAGACAACTGATTCACCCTTCAAATATAGGAAAGGTCTGAAATGTTTTTATATGAGTAATTTCTCATACTTTTTTCAATTAAGTAGCAATTTAGTCTCAAGGCTACAGTGATTCCAGATGCAAGCCTGACATGACCAATGAGTTTTCCTCTTGATTAAAAAAAATGCAATTTACATATATAGCATATTCAGTAAAATGTTACAAATATATAAGGCTCAGACTGTTTTATTAACTTGCGTGGCTGGGGAGGCACAGAATACTCTGAACTCAGCATGGTATAATTTATTCAAATCAGATGTGAAGTACAGAACTAATATCCTATATAAAATAGATACTTGAACTCTTTTTTCCCAATTATGAACAAGCCCTAAATCTGCAAAATGTGCATACACAAACATTCTAAAAAAAAAATTAAGTGGTTCCAAATAATTCATTTTAAATCAAGTCTGTCCTTGTTGTGTTATATTTTCTTGTAAACACAAAATAAACCACTTAGCAAGTATAATTTCTGATTAAGAACCAAAATCAGTTTTCAAAATAATTATCAATTAGGATGTTTCAACGTTGTCTCATAGGAGAAACTTTCCAGAATTTCCCTCTCAAAGAGTGTCCCAACATGGGATAAATCCACACAGCCCAAATGAGCAAGTATCCATAAAAACTGCTTTGGAGTAGCTTTCAGGAGTAGATTGAAATGAAATAGAATTAATAAAGCAGTTTTTTCCATTTCTTTGCCTTACTAGTTTTTCTCATTTAAAGTAGTCCAGGGCATTCAGTGTGGAGGGTAAGTTCTTCACCTGATAATGTAAAGATCTGAAAATCCAGCCCCCTTGTCTTGCAGAAGTTTGTACCAAATGCAGAGAATTCCAGTAGGAACATGGGTAGGGTGGATCACTATGAAATACTGCTTTAAGTCTGAGAAGGTGGCAAACAACTAAAAGGATAAAATAAAAGAGTCAAATTTTATTTTGCAACAACTCATGGAAAATATGCCTGTAAAGAAATTACTTGCAGATGTTGCTTTTAGGATGGGAATTAAAAAGCAGAGGGCATGAGGGCAATATATTGCTCAATGTGTGACTTACATTTGTGTAATTTAGTAACTTGCTACTACATAAAATGTATAATTAAAGAGCTAAATTGCTTCCAAACTTATACAATATAGCCTAAGTAGCCCATATATCTGCTGTGCTGAAAATTCTGGGGATTACACAATATGGAAAGGTGTTAATGTTGATTTATATGTGCACATCAGTTCTGTGTACAAGGGCTGTATGGAGAGGGCTCAGTGCTGCTACAGTCTTTGCTTCTTAAACTTAGACAGGGATGTTTTGCAATCCTTTAGTGTGGCAATTACACAGGAGTTCTAGGAAAACTCCCAGACTTACCAGCAAGTCAGTAATTTTTGCTGGCAAATAAAATTATGATATTTATTCAATCTGTTATTTAAATGTGCAGCATTACTCCCTTCCCTAAGCAGCTCCTGTCAGAGCCAGGGCGGGTCATGATGAGGGATTCCAAGACTCTCAGCAGACAGCAGCTCCTCTGCTGGTCCACAAGGAAATCTGGGAGACACTGTCAGGAAGCAATTGCTTCTGTCTCAATTCTGTCTCCATTTCCTTGCAATCAAATTATTGCTGTTAAATGTTTTCATTCTGACAGTTCAGTCACCTTCTGCTATCATAAACCACCAAATGAGTAAATTCCCAGCTGCATTTTATCAGGACTTGGAAATCTGGACGATTTGGAAGTTACCCTGTGGGATTGCACTGCTGTTGGTTTAGTAGGATGATTAATTTAAAACAAGGAATATGTTTGGAAAAGTGTGTTTGGTACCAGGAATTATCACTGCAACAACAGGCCTGGGAGAACAGAGATTTTTGTATTCTTTAAGAGTTAATCCTTCATTAGGAGGAATATTTTGAATTACATGGGGCAGCTTTCTGAGGCTGAAATACTCTGAATTTATTGTGATATGGAATTTGCCGTGGATATTAACATACTGATATATCAGTCAATTACTTTGGGGATTCTTGGGGTCAACAAGCTGACTGGACTCCATGTCTCAGTTTAGATCCTCAGTTCTTTTTTAATGAAGAACATAACTTTTATTCTGTATCCTTTACCTTCCCTTATCCTTCTTGATGAATGGAATGATTTTTTCCCCCCCCACTGCTTGCAAAATACTAGTAAGCAACCTAACTATATAATAGAAGTCTTTTAATGGGACATGAACTGTCAAAAGTTACTTGGCATGAAAAATCACACTGCAAATATGGTATGATTTGGTATAGAAAGTTCATACACAAAGGGAAGTCTGCAAATTAACTACAAATTAGAACAATCCTATTATATTTATGTACAACAGAAATTAATCTTATGACATTTCACCCTTATTTTGAACACAGTTCTAAAAATTAATGAAGGCAATAGATAGGTTATATACAAGGTTATATGTAAGGTTATAGATAACCATAATCTTCAGTGTACTTAAAATTTTAGACAATATTGACAGCATCGGTTTCCATAAGATTATACCCCCAAATTTTGATAATATTAAATTGTATAAACATCTGGTATGTACCAGAATGAAGTTTTCAGCTTTGAAAGTCACATATTTAGCAACACGTGGAACTGGTGTTGTTACCCACACTTCTGAAGGTGTGTGAGGTGGCAAGGCAGGTGAGACAGGGGCTTTTTAAACACTTGATTAAGAGCCAAAAATGTTGAATCCAACAGCAGCTGTACTGGAAACAGCAGCATGAAAGCAGCAACAGCCATTTCTGCTATGGGCTTGGTAGGAGCAGCATGAAACTGTCCTCTCTTCCCACAATGCAGACAAAGGCTTGCAAAGAACCTTTGGCACAGCGTTGCAAATTAAGCCTGTTAACAAGTATGTATCTTAGCTTTTGTGGCTAATTAAATGGAAAAAGATTTCCTGGGGAAGCAAAGAGCGCAGAAATGCAAATGGAATGAACAGACAAATAAAGCTAATATGCTGTTTCCACAAACATCAAAGAGTTTCCTAAGTGACATTTTGTACGCTATTGAGATTTTGTGCTGGTTACAGCAGAGTTTTACTGCTGTTTTCTGCTCTGTTTTAGGTACAAATCTGACACTACCTATAATGAAGAGCAGGAATTCAACAGACCTAATTGTAGCCAACACAACTCCAGCATTTATTAGATCCCTGATTAAACAAGTACAAGATTTTAACTAGTAGAAAAATCTTGGGCTTTTCTTCAGAGCGAATAGATTCCATATTTGCTGTAAAGCTCAGTCTTACAATAATTTAATTGTTATATTTTGCACCACTGGCACAAAACTTCTGTTAATTTTATATTTGAAGTATTTGGCAACTTCTGGTTTGTATCTGAAAGAAAAAAAAAACCTCACAGTGTGAGTGCCCATCCCTGGAAGTGTCCAAGGCCAGGCTGAATGGGGCTTGGAGTAACCTGATCCAGAGGAAGTAGTCCCCACTCATGGCAGTGGATCTTTAAGGCCCCTTCCAATCCAAACCGTTCTGTGACTCTATGAAAAGCTGATGACATCATGTCAGTCCTACCTATGGAAATAATTCCATTATTTTAATGGTTAAACATTAAATAATGGAATTTTAAAACTCCAGCTTAAAATTTCAATATAAAAGACTATGAGCTTTGATAAGTTCTTTATCAGTTTGTGCCATATTTGATCTCCATCCTGTGCACAGGGAATGGACTAAAGTATTTTGGTCTACAATGAATTCTGTGTACTACCACCCCTGCATGCTGATAACCAGCTCTCACTGACAGTCCTTTAAATTAATGACATTTTCACAACAGCAGTAAAGATGATCCAGCTTCAAAACAGCATAAAAATTAACTGTCAGAAAGTTCAGGCTGCTGTAGAAGCCTCCAGGTGCCCCACAATGGCCAGCATGGGCACCTTTGCTTCAGCTGGTGTTTGAGTTCACTCACCTGTTATTTTACAGACCATTCTGCAGAGCTATTTTGGCCAAGGTCTCTCTCTTTAGGGCTTTCCTTCCACACCATCTCTTATTTACTGTTTAATAAAGCCTCTGTAACATTTGACAACCAGAGGCCACGGGGAACTTTGCTGCTGCCACCAAAAACTTCCTCAGGAGCATCACCTTTGACATAAATGCAGAGAAGAAAGAGCAGAGCGAGACCTTTCTCGGCACAGCCGCCCACCCCTGGCTGAGATAAGACAAGAGCCCCATTACTGCTGACAGTGTAGGGCCTGCAGCACAGGGGGAGCAGGTGTTTTAACATCACCTCAGCTCTGCTGGGAGAGCCCAGCGTGCAGGGCTGGCATTCAGCATCTCCCCTTTGATCTACATGGGAATTCTGCATGGGAAACGCCTCAGCCCCAATGAGCCCTAACACAAGCACCTCTCCCGTGCCCAAAAGGATGGATCCCCCCCTGTAACCCGGGCTCCAGCCATGGTTTGCAAGGAACACTTCTGTTGGACAAGCACTGTTTGACGTTCATCTTTGCCCCCAGCACGTGCCAGTCCATCCTGGCAGCGTTGATTGCAGCTGCCGCCGATGGCTCCTGAGTTGGAGCTGAGCCCCTGCTCGAGCCTTTTGCTAAAGCTGCCAGGGTCTGATCACAAACTGGAGGTGTGGGAACCCAGGACATCCCTCTGACAGTCCTGGGTGATCTGAGCCCAGCCCAGAGGGGTTTAGAGCCTTGGCAGGGGGTCAGAGACCCTGGCATGCAATCAGAGATCCCTGTGACTTTGAGTTTGAGCCATGGAACAAATTACCATCACTGTATGAAGAAGTAAAAGTCACAAAAGTGTAGATTTAGGATTCTTACTATGGTGAGCTGGGGAGCAAGATGGAGGGAACTGAGCCTAGTCCTGTCCTCCTTCCTTCTTCTTCCCAGCCTCCATCTCTTGGGTGACGGTGGCACTTTGGCATTGGTGTAAGGTAAAGGGACACAGTCTGACATAGGTGACAGCTACTGGAAAGTAACTGTAAATAAAGTATACATAGTTTATAGTATAAAAGAGAGCACCAGCCCTGGGGGAGGGCAGAGTGCCTTGGTCTGCTCTGCTGAACAGAGCTTTGCAAGCCAGGCTGAAAATGTTTTCTGATAACCAACAATAAACAACCTTGAAACTGAAAGCCAAAGACTTCAGACTCGTTCTTGGACAGCCGGGTTGGAGAGCAGAGACTTTTTACACATCTTGGGGTCATCTTGACCACAGGAAACCCTGAGATGGAGGAAACAGCAAACTCCAGACAGTGCAGCCAGAAGTCAGGCTTTTCTTCCAGCCCTTTGGACAGACAAGGAGGAACAGCTTGTGCTGATTTTTTTAACTTATTTTTTTATCTAGTTCATCACTTTTCCTAACTAATTCAGCCTTCAGATTTTTTATAAGCAATTTAAGCTCTGTGAGGTCACTGCTTCCTAAAGGGATTTTAATTTTTTAAATTTACAGATCGTTATTCAGTTCAGACCTGTGAGTTCATAAACAATTTTTGAGCTACATGGTTTGTGGTTGTTTTCTAATTGTAGCAAGATGAAAAGGCCTAACTTCCTTTTTTTTCCCCGTAGCTTCAGGCAGAATATTTTTCCTTTCAGCCTTTTAAAAGCATCTGAAAGGTAAGAGAGCTAATATAAGAGAGATTTTCCTCCCACAACTAAAGTCAGAAGTCTTTCTACCCGCTGTGAGATGTGTCGTATTAGAGTTTACAGATATTTTGAAAATATAACATCACTCTTTTCCCTGACACCAGCAGGCACCTGGATCCATGGTTTAATTGCAAGTGCTTTCAGTTAATGCCAGTGCGTAGGTGTGAGTGGGGATCAAGAGCTTTAGCACCAGGAGAAGTTCACAGCCATCCTTATTCCAGTTACACTCCCATCTGGCCCATTTTTGTAGCATTTCAAAGCAATGCTGACCAGGAGACAAATGATCCAAGAATGTGTTCAAACATGTATTTACATTTACTACATTTTTACTGGTTTTATTATTTTTGCTGAACTTGTTTAATTATCTTAATTATCTGGGAACACTTACAAAATCCTCCTTGGGTTCAATTTGCCCTAGTGGGAATGCCATTTTTCACTTACTGCTCATCAGGGATGACATCCTACAAGCTGAGGCACCCCAAAAAGATCCAGCCACAGGGATTTATGGACTTTAATGATAAACAATCTTTCACTTCTGCTTTTCCTATCCAACTGCTCTGAAGTTCTTACATGTGACACTATTTGCTGTCCACTGAGTGGAAATGTGTGATCCTTTTGCTAGCAGGCCTTGTAGGGCTATCTCCTGTTTGCCAGAGAGGCTGGCAACACAGAATTGGGTATTTTCACAGTGAAACATGCTCATTTCTGAGAATAACCTCTCTCAACTCCACAGTGGATATATCCTCTTAAAGAATACTTAAAATAGAGCTTCCCTCCAAATTATTTTCATTTACCCTTATTTCCCTTGATTTCATATTTAAAATTATCAATCCACTCTCATTCTCAGCACTTATTCCAATCTCTCCCTCAAAAAAAGCACATCAAAAACTCCACATTTTTTCATCTTTTTTCAGACATTTCCAAACCAATGATCTCCACAGCTTGAACAGGAATTAGTGATGTACCCTATTTAACTTATCTTTGGGTACTTTTAAGAACTTGAATTTTTCCTGAAGAAATTCTCTGCTCCATAACTGTAGTTTTGTTTTTTTTGGTTTGCTGTTTTTTGGGTGTGTTTTTTTTTTCTAATGGGGTTTTAATACTCTTTATTTTTAACTGTATTTTATACATGTATTACTGTGTATGTTAAAAATACATGCAGAGCAGGATCCTGTCAGCAGTTTTTGCAGTGAGTCACCAGCTTCACAGCTGCTGTTCTGAAATAATATATTTAATCTCCAGTTTTTCCAGCTGTGTCCAAACAGACCACTGAATCTGTACTGAAATTCCTTCATTTTAATGGGTACTATGCACGTATTCCTGTCAAGAGCAGACTGTTGAATTAAGTCAGTCTGGCTGCCTGTTGCACATATCAGGCTCTCATGGAAAATTGAGAGAAGGTGAAAAAATTACGCTGTTGACACTCTGGGCACAGTTATAGCACCTGAAAGTATGTGTAGAGTATTGAGAAAATATAATTAATTCATTTGATTTAGGTCAATGATGTCTTCTAAATCAGAACACAAAATCACAGAATAAGGAAATCACCGAATGGTTTGAGTTGGAAGGGACTCCAAGGATCATCTAGCTCAACTGCCCTGCCCTGAGCAAGGACACCTTGCACTAGACCCAGCTGCTCAGAGCTCCATCCAACCTGGCCTTGGACACTCCCAGGAACGGGGAAGTCACAGCTTCTCTGGGAACCCTGTGCCAGGGCCTCATCTCCCTCACAGCAGAGAACTTTCCCAAATATTTAATCTTATTCTACTGTTGCTTTGAATCCATCCTCTCTTGTTCTGTCACTACCTCCTCTTGTCAAAAGTCCATTTCCTCCTCAGCCAAGAGGAAGGGGCTGTCCTGATCCCATCTCCACCAAACTCCTTCCCTTGCTCTGCAGAACAAGCTGCATGCACAGGCTCTGCTTCCTTCCTGCAGAGGATGAAATACATCCCACAATAAAAGTCAATGAGGCTGTGCAGCACAAGGCCAGTCCCAGGGGGGCTGTGATTGACGGAGGCAATCGGAGACGCTGATGGCAAAGGCTTCTACAGCCCACCAGGAATATTTACTCTGTGTTTCATATCTGCCACACAAGCCTTACAACCTGTTTGTTGAATGTCACTGTTTCACTCCATCAGCACCCAACACAATGATCAAACTCTCTCCAGTGGGGATCTGGTGTTTGCTCTGCCTTTCCTCCGCTGAGCAGCACGGGGTTAATAAACTGAGAAATAGCTCATGGCATCCTATGAACAATAATCATCTCTTTGCCTTTCTGAATTTTCATTTTCAAATCTGGGCATAATTATTTTAATAAATCAGTATTCACTTGGAGGACTGGTGCTTCCAACCAGGTTTAAATATTCCTTATTTCTCAGCTTCCTTCTAAGTCATCAGACTTCTTAGAAGCTATGTAAAGGATACTGTTTCAATAGCAGTAACCTTAAAAAACCACTCTATTTTCATTTCTATGATAAAAAAAAAGAATATTTAGACTTCTAAAATAAATAGAACTGTCAAAATATCTACTGTTCTTTAGTGAGTTCTACAATACCAAGATTAAAAACAAAAGGAATTTAGATGATTGGTTATTGCTGTTTTATTTACAGTTTTCTTTCTTATTTACGGTAAGTGCTTAGGGAAATCTGGAATCAAAAATCAAGTATCCTTGAATGTTTATTGAAAACAGGAGTGATGTGGTCAAGAGGCCTGGGTTTTATTCACCGAGCCTTGGTGTCACTCCTTCATGTGTTGATTCAAAATAATGTTATTAACAGCACATATCTCCCTTGTGCTGTCAATGCCATTTGTTTTAAATTTGGGATTTGGTAGCTACAAGCACAAGTTTGCTGCCAACAGCCCCAACTCCAAAAGGATTTTGGTACATGCTGATGCCCATTCTGTATCTGAGTGCTAGGAGAAATGCTGGGGTTCACTGCCCATCAACAGCTTTTTGCTTTGTGCTTGCTTGGACTAGAAGACTTCCTGTTAATAAGATTCTGCGGGCAGATAAATGGGAATATAACTGACTTCCATGGGAAAAAATCTTGATTTATCTCACTGTGGCAAGCACATATATTCCACTTTGTGAATCTGGGCCAATCTGGTCAAAAAATGCTGGGGGCTACAAGAGAAACTTCTGAGAGGATGTAGAGCTGCTTCAAAGCAGGGACAGAAAGGCTCAGTACACAATTTGGAGGCACTGGGCTCTCCTGATCTGAGGAGACCAGGCCTGGGTCCACCAGGGCCCAGAACCAGCTGAACTGGCAGCAAATGAGAGAGAAGAGCCCAGCACCTCTCCCTCCACCCCATATACACAGAGCTATTCCAGCACACTCCTCCCCAGCACATAGACATGTCCTAGAGAACATCCACCTCTTAACAAAAGGAGGAAAAAGCAGGAAAAATAAAAAGTTGCAAATGCTCATAATAGCACAGGTAAGAACTAAGCTTTTTGGAGCCACAGATCATTCAAATAAAGCAATGATGCTTTCTATTCCATTAACATCATCTTCCCCATCAATACCCAAGGCTTGTGTTTCTTACTGTTGGCTGTAAGAGCAAGATTAAAGGCTCTGAATTCTCAGTCCCCAGCTCCTCCCCTGCTCTGGTGCACTGACTTGGCAGGTTCCTGCACCTCAGGAAACCCCTGTGAACTGAGGCACCTCCTGGATGCCAAAAGCTCACTGTGCCAGTACTGCTCCTGGGGAGAATCCTTGAAGAGAAAAGGTAAGGAAGCCTCAGGAGCTGTGCTAATTGATTTTCCATATAAACAAATAACTCATTAAATAAGCAACTCAATGGCTTTACTTGCATGAAGTTAATAGCTAAATGCTTAAATGGAATTACACTTAAGTCCTGGTTAACTCTTAAATCTATATATGTTACTTATGCTGAAAACTTTAACATATGCTAGTAAGGAATAACCACAGAAAAAAGAAAATATTTATTTCCTATAGTCATGTGAAACAAAAGCAAATGGAATTATTTGTTGTAACAAAGCTACATGTTTCAGAATAAACAAAACCAACTGTTTATATTTGAGGTTTGTTGGGGGAGGTATTTCAATAAAAGACACTCTTATTTCAAGTACACTACACATGAAAAAAATATATTAAGTTAAATGTTGCCTACCAAAAAGGAGCTCAGTGGCAGCTTGAGCCAGTGGTGTCTAATGTCCATGAGATCTCTGGAGCACAGGGAAATTCTGCATTTACTCCCCCAGGCAAACCTCCAGCACTGGGCAGTTCTCACCAAAGCACTGGCTGGATCAACTCATTGCAAACACAGTTTCACTAAAATGCTTTTTCTCCCAACACCTCCTTTCAGTCTGTTTCATCCCCATTGTTTTCCACTCTCAATAACCATAATTCCAATTTTCTATTCTCTATGCTTCCAAGACTCTCTTGGACAAACCACAAAGTTCCAAGCTGCTAACCCCTTTGCTGAGCAGAGTGTTTTCCTACTAAATGCTGTTCTTCTCCAGTTCTTTGGCTTGCCTCCAGTTACCAATCTACATTTCAATGCCACCTATCTCCATTTGCAGTGCTGTTGTTATCCCGACCAGTCCCTTCCTGCAGCTCCAGCTCCAGCTCTCATCACTTAAAGCCTCACCATCCATGACCAGCTTTCCCACATCACTTCCCCAGTAGTATTTTCTTTAAATTCAATGTTTTGTCTCTGCCAAGATCTCAGTAATAACTCCCTGGAACAAGCAAGAGTTTTGCTCTTTGTTGTAGGATATGGTAGCCAATGTTGTATGTAATTATGGGAGTCAGTCTTGTAACTCTTACCAACAAGACAGGAGATGAACCACAGAAGCACAACAGCTCACAGATACATATGTATATATATATAGTTTTTCAATATTGTGATGCTGGAGGAAGTACTGCTGAACTAACTAAAACCTACCCCAGGTACAGACTAAATGAGGGCCAATCCTGTCCTCAAACACTGGGGAAAACACACCTTTTCCACTTAAGAAGCAATAAAGGAACAAAGAGAGGCAAAAATATGTGGATATTAATAATTCATATAAGTAACACTTGGCTGAGATCCCATATTGCTTCACCACTGAACTTCCACCATTATTATTCCTGTACCGTCACAGTTTGTAAGACCAACATATTTCAAAATTGCAAAAGACATGCACAAAAAATGAGGAGAAAAAGCAAAGTCCTTCTTCATTTTAATATTAATAATGTTTCTAATAACTGTTTTCATTCTAAGCTTCTTGAGATAGTAACTTTTATAGAAAACTCATTAAATTTATGAATTTTGAATTGATGCAATAATTTCCAAATATCTATATTTGCTAATTTCTACTGTATTACCAGTTCTTCATTACTTGAACGTATTTTTTCATTGACTGCAACAGCAACAGGCTAGGATTATAAATTTTCTTAATACTGGGTATTGGATTTTGAAGAATTAAAACCAAGTGGAGAATCTTGGAAATGCTGATGAGATTGTTTCTTGGGCGCTTCCTACAGATATTCTGTTCCACCAGTAGCAGTGGGAGGATTCTTTCCAGTCCAAGCAAATCAATAAGGTGGAGTAAATGTCTGTCTTCACAAATCAATATAAATTCCTGCAACTCCTAAAACAAGAGGGGAGTGTGAAAACTCCAACTCTCTGTAGCTTGGGCTTGGTGCTCAAACCTAACTCTGAGTATTACAGATGACCTAAAGTAATGACAGTCATCCAGAGCCACAAGGTAATGGATATAGGAGGTATTAAGAAATAAATTGCATCTAAACCCTAGAGGACTCCCTTCTGCTGTGAAATTCTTTCAGGACTGGCTTGGCAGCAGAGCACCAACCATCCCCAGCCCAGAACAGCCTGGGATCCCACCAGCCTGTGCCCTGTGCTGCTCACAGAGGAGACCCTCAAGGGCACCTGGATGTCAACCCCAGAAGACATCTTCTTATTGCAGGATTTCTTACAGGTTCACTGGCCTGCAGCAATTTTCACTGGACTCAATACATTGATTTAAGGACACTTATTTAGGCAGAATGTGAATTTCTGGTACCTACTGATGTTCACCCACCACTGCTCTCAGCACTTTTCAAGGATGATGCTCTTAAGCAATCACTTTTAATTTGACAGGTAGGGTCTTGTATTTTCTAGTAAACACAGTGCTTTACAGGTCTTCATATTCCTGGCAAAAAAATGTGGCCCACACCTTGAATGGACCTTTCACTTTTTCAGTCTTTAGTGTAAAAATAGGGGAAATACATATTTTCTTCTTGAAAAATTGTATTATAGCACCAACTATAGCAAAAATGGTGATAATATGTCAAATTTAGTATGTCAACAATAAAATCCAAGTTCTGTTCTCCTTTGAAATTCTGCAGTGCCTAATTGACCGGAATGGTAGAAGAGGATCCATGAAGAGAAGCATAAAAAAAAGAGATTTAAATTACAGTTTAATATATTACAAATTCTGTTTTATTTAACAGTCTATAAACTCAGGCAAAAAATCTACAACTTTGGTTCTGTACATTTTTTTACGTTCATTTCTAGAAAGATTGTGTTACATAGAAATTCTAATGAATTATTTTTGGTTGAGCTCCTCCCCTGCTACCTATCTCAGATTTTCTGATCATTAGGTATTTCTCATGCATGTCGGACCTTTCATTTTTAATGCTCAGAATGATCAAAGAGTCTGATGTTTTGTCATTTATTTTAAAATTAAGATGACCCTGAAAACTAGCTCAGTCAGTCATTTCTGTACAGCAGTCCCTTATCATTAAAGCAGCAACGTTTTCCCAACCTCCATAATTAACCTTTTTGTACAAGCGAAAGCAATAGCAATCTATCCTTTGAAAGCCCTTCTGGGTCTATTTAGCACACTTCTCTCACAACTGAACAGAAGTAAGCCAGTAAAGATTAAAAAAAAAAAAAACAAACTAAATCCTGAACCACCCTGCTTAGAATAAAATTAGATACTTTGTTCTATATCAGTCATAAAAATATCACAAATCAGAATTAAAACCTCATTTAATGTCTTTTTTTTTTTTTTCCCCAGGTCATAAATGTCCTGCTTTATTTTTCATCTCTACACACTCATCTGTTCCCGATAAAATGTATATTACCAAATTGCTTTCAGCATAAGATTATTTCCCCCTCTATGCAATTGTTTGCTTCTACTCCCTATTCAAAAATCAATTTTTATTGATCCAGTCAGTGGCACATTGTTTCCCACAGAAAAGGAGAACTATGTCATGCTAATTCATGCAAAGAGGCAAGTTGCCTAACTGTATCTGCCCTTCTTTTTCAGAAAGAACATCTTGGGTTTTTCTGTTTGAAACAGGGAGAAGAGCTGATGATAAACACAGACTTACTCCATGCAACACTAAAGGAAGAATTACAGTGGGAGAACTTGGGCTGAGGTTGACAGGCATTGAAGCAGAGGGCTGCTTTACCCCAAGAGCTTGGCTCTCATGGAGAGAGGCAGGACAGGGATGCTGGCAGAGGCTGATGCATCACTTCAGAGCCCTTGGTGCCTGGGACTGCAGAGGTGCCTCGATGGAAAAACAGAGATTGACACCAGGCAGCCCAGAGCATGTCCATGAGACACTCCAGCCTCGTTCCACAGACTGCAATCTTGCTCAAATTACCAGGATAATTTTCAATTTTTCTCTTGGAAAACAAGCCACAAATACAGGAAATTATACCTACAGCCTATATTTTAATGTTAGCATTTGAAGACCTATCTGTTTCTTATGGTTTGGCTGTGAGCCTCTATTTCTGTTGCTGCAGGGAATGGAAATACCCAGTGTATAAATTTGCCATAGTGGCAGAGATGAAACTTGTGTTTGCAGGAAGGAAAGGAATTCAGGTCTTGGCAGAAAGGTTTTTATTTGTTTGTTGTTTGCTGTTTTCATTTTTCTGGCAGCCACATGAATCATTTGAAGAGTTTTGAATGCCAGAATAAATCTCAGCAGAGATACAGTGAGCAAAAGCAGGTGAAGTGAACAAAGCTGAAATTTAATCACATTTCTATTATAATCAAATATGCATTCACAGTTGCGTACAACATATTATACAAACACACAATGAGCTAAACTGTGATTTCAGCAGTGCAAATAGCAGAGAAAATGCATTGATCTCAGGAGAGTACTCGTGGCTTTTCACTGGTATAACTGAGAAGAATTCTGAACAACAAATGCTAATTATATATAATATCATACTGTAATCTGAACATCCATCACTGCAACTCAGCTCTGATCACCCTGCCAGGAAGCTCATTGGTATGAAACTTTGCTGCAAAAAGAAATATAACCCTCTGATTTTCATCAGGCAGCAAGTCAAACTTCGAGTCTCGTTAAAATAAAAAAACGTAAATAAACATGTAACAAAATATCAGCACTGTAGTTTGCTTTCCCAACTCAGTTAGTGGACAAAGTATGATTTTGTAACATAACGACTCACCAAAACTATGAAAAAAAATATCCTGCAAATTTATTTTTCCATCTTCAATTTTACATAATTTGCTGTTCGATTAGTAGAAGCATGCAATTAAAAACAAAGCCCATGTAATTAAATTAGGAGCTGATTTATTTCTAAATTGTATTCCTCATTGTTAGAAAGCCAGGAACAAAGCTCAGCTCACATACAGAGATAATTTCCATAAGGAGAAACACCCATAAGAACACCCATTAAAAAAATGTAAGAATGAGTGAGCCAGTGAAGGCAGGCAATACACCCAGCTTTTGGGATTTTTCCTTTTCCTTTATCTGAGCTGTAATATGCATTTATTCCCAGTTTATCAAGTGCTTAACAGGCAAAAACAGCCCAAAAGATTAAGACTGAACCAGCTGTCTTTATCTCCTCAGTCCCCATCTTGCTCAGTAAAAACGAGTGCCTTGTCTCATTTCCATCAACTCTAACTGCAATCACTGTGGTTTCACTGACACATGGAATACTTTACAACCCAATTCCTCTCACCTTCAGTAAGAAGAAGGGATGCCCTGGTCTGTGGAGACTCTGCCCAGTCCTACGGAAAAACTCTCTCTTCCCCATGGCTGAGCTCAGCAAACTTGGAAAACTTCTTTTTAAGCATGCTGAACTGGGGATTTCAGGTTTGATTGAAACCTGAAAATCAGTTCTAATATTCATATTTCCAGATGTTGTCCAAGACAAGTTTGGAAAACTATCCTGCAAACAATTTGTTTCAACACCTGCTGACTCTGATGAGCAGAGTCTCAGCATCATCCCTAAGGTGGCTACACAAGTGTCTCCTTCCCTAAATGCATTTTAACATCTTCCCAATGAACTTCCTCAAAATCATCTGCTTTGAACCTGAGGTTACAAGCAAACCATAGTACATGTGACCATTTGTTGCTCCTGACACCTTCCATTTTTTCCTCACTTGAAAAATTGATCATCTTAATACTAAAGAAAGTTTTTATTAACATAAATCTATTCTACTTAAGCACTGGCTTGGACAATGAATTATTAAATCTTGACAAAAGGAATATTTATAAGATACAGAAGAGCCTTTTGACATAGAGAAATCAATATTTTCTTTCCTCAGAATTCTCGGAATCATCAAAAAGATAATATTTATAGAGAAAAAAAATCCTAAGGCAATGACAAGTGTGGTATTGTATATTTCTTAAGTCAGTGCAATAAAATAAACAAGAGAAGAAAATGAAAGAGCAGTAATACATCACAAGGACATGTTATTTATATACTGGGGAAAAAGGGAAGAGTTCACACAGTTCCAGAGGAGGTGCTGGCACAGGCACACAGACTCACACCCACACACTGAGCTTCAAAAACCACATTGCCATGGGGCACATGAGGCTGCTCTTAGGGGATTTGTACCACCATGTTTTGGCACCAGACATCAGCACAAATCCATACTTGGATGGTTAACATGAGTACAAAATGGCCTAAAATGTTTCTCATTAATATCAAACCTCTCATAAAACCCATCACCTCATGAACAGCTGCTGAGGTCCCATCTTGCACCAGACCTGGTTCAGCCACCTGCTGGTTCTGTGCCCATCCACAGCTGGGGAAGTGGATGTCTCCAGAGAGTATTTGACTTTCCAGGATGTCTTACACACAAAGCTGCACCCCAAGATTTGAGCACTTGCCCTTCCTTGTACTCCAAATGAGCTCTGGCAATTTCTGAAAAACCCAGTCAAGCTCATCTTCCCTTATTTTAGTTACCACAAGCTCTGAAACAGGAACAGTATTACTTTCCTCGTACTTATTTTTAAAGGTTAATTAATGTTCAGACAACATCCTTCGACGACTAAATTCCATTATTATAGATTTGCTCATAGATCAGTGCACAAGACAGCAAATTGGCATTCTTTGCTTCAAACTGATGCACTACAGGATTCACAGAGTATTGATGGTCATGGCTGAGATGCTGTAGAAGATGATGTTGAGAACTGCATATATTACCTTGCTAAAGTAAAGCTGACCCTTGCCAGCTCTATTGATCCTCCGTTAAATTCACCCCTTAAAAATCAGAGGTGAAAAAACCACCTAGTTTCCTCACTTCTAATTCATTTTGCTCTTATTTCCTTTTGTCTAATATATAGTTTAATGATTTTAAAAGGCATCAGGTATCCAGGTTATGGCCATTTTTCTAACTTATTGATTTACACTCAGGTGAAAATGTACATCCAACTTCTCTTTGGGAGATTTAGGCTTCTGTGAACTGCAGGACCACTCCCAAAATAGAAATGGCAGAAGAGAAGCCCACTGCACTCACCTACCAGGAAAGGAAATAGCCCTTTTGGGAAATGAAAAGATAAACATTAGATCAGGCAGCCTGTGACATTTGTAGTGTTTGAACTTGAAGGAAAAGAAAATTAATTTCTCCTCTTTTCACACACCAGAGTGACTGACAACACCTTGACTTTATTCCTAGATTTACCATTCACCTAATTTATAACCAGAGATAAATAAGGAAAAATAAACAAAAAGAAAAAACTGCCACATATTTCTAGCACTTACAAAAGAACAAAATCAAATCACCCTTTAAGGAGTATTAAAATTATTTGCAATGCTTAACTATTATTTAAAGAAAAACACTTGGAGATGTTCCAGTGACAGGCAGTAAATACCAGAGAGCATTATTATTTCTACAGTATTTGAGTGCATTCATCTGCTATTGCCTTTCCTTTTAGCCAAGAAAAGCTCAGAGGAGCTCAGCTGACCTGAGTGTTCTGAATTACACTCTTATGCTCTGTGGTTCTGTTCAGGTCCATTATGTAATTTAAATGCTAGTTTTCATTGTTCAAACAAAACTGTACTTCTGAGATGCTGCTGATAAGAGATTATTTTCATTTCATTTTGTGGTAGTTTGAATTCTGGTCAATCTTTTGTGTCCTTTCTGTTTAGTGCCAGCTGCTTTATACCTCAGCTGGCAGTGAATTTTACATTCCAGGGTTATGGGAAGGGACTGTAGGAAAAAGCTCATCATCCTTTTTTACTGCAAAAGGAACAGCATTGCAACTGAGACAAAAAGAGCACACTTTAAAGACAGGTATCAGTTGATAGTGTAGCAGAAGATCCAAATTTTTTTAGACATTCCCCCTGGGAATGTGCATTGCTTTGCATAAGAGGGCAGTAAATAATTTGCAATGATTTATTCTAGGCCAACTTAATGAAATAGTATTAATATAAAAATATTGCCACAGTATTAATATAAAAAATATTCACTAAGATTGGTGGAATAACAAAATACGTGGTCTCAAAGTCATTCTAAAAAGAATTAATTTATAAAATTAAGAATAAAAGATAAGGACACACTTCAAATAGAGTCCTTTAAACTCAACGTGGAGCTGGATGAAGAACAGCACCACAACATGGTACCTGTAAGGGATGTCAGAGGAAAGAAGGGTTATGGGGGTTTTTTAAGCTCTCTCTTTGAAAAAGATGGATTTTTATATCACACAGGCAAAGGTTTACAGTGATCTTATTGCTTGTAATTTCAAATATGCTCAAAGCAGTCACTAACTTAATCCAAAGCATCATTCTGGCAATGGCAATTAGGTACCTACCCGTGCACCATCCCAGGGCAGCAGGTTACCTGAGCAGAGTCCTTCTCACTCAGTTAATGGGCCTTAGGGGCACAGCTGCTCTGGCCCCTCTGGGCCTTTAAAAACTTTCCCCCTGAGATCACTCACTGTTGCTATGTTCTAACCTGTTTTCAAACTCCAGCCATCAGCCTGTGAATCAAAAACCCATATACACAGAAGAGGTCCATGGAGAGAACAGTCTGTGAAATCTTGACCTTCTGATTTCCTCTGCAAAGAAAGACTTGGATGATGGCAACAACTCCAAAATAAGCATTTGATTGATAATATCATGAAAGCCAGCTTTATGTTCTTTAAACACTGATGGAGCCACAAAACAATCAGCTTTGCCTCCTTTGACGGAATTTTATACAACACCTTGAAGAAATTCTGGCTTATCATAATTGTATGCAAAGAGGGGGAAAAGCTCTTGGATGTGTGATTTTCAGTCTATGATTAAACACTAATGTATCATCTGTAGATTTTAAAATGCTGCCTTTCATACATCACTGCTCTTACTCTTTAGATGTCAATACTTTAAAAAATCATTCACACAAAGCTTGACAGTGAAGCAAACACAGGTCAGAGGAAGAAGCAAAAGGGCCTCTGTGGCCCTGGCAAATTCAAAGATGTTTCATGTCATCTGAACCAGTCATGACCCCTTTCCCTGCCCACTGTTCCATGGGGGAGAGGAGAATCTTTGCTTGGAAAGACCATTTTGATCAGTTCACCAAACTCCTCCAAATGCATGAGGGTTTAAAAAAATACTCTTTAGAAATCTCCTTTTCCCATCTAATTTGTTATGCCTTAAGCCACTCTTGGTTTGGTTATGGGGTTTAACCTCCCTGGCCTCTAAGCTCCATAGATGGGAGAACAACATTAGAATGTTGAGATGTTTTTATTGTCAAGCATGCTATAGATGAAGCAAATGCCTAAAGAATAAAACCCCACCATTCCCCCACATAGGATAAATCAGAGCTGTCTTATTTAGGCTAAAAGCAAAATTCAGGGATGAAAGCAGCAAGCTATGCAACTGTTTTTTTCTGAGTTTGCTTTACTTTGCATTAGAAATTATGCCTGTCCAGCACAGACTGTGGCTGGCAGGGAGGAGATCTGCACACTGCAGATGCAGAAGCCCCCCAGATGTTCAGAGGGTGCAGCCACTCTTGGCATCACCAAGCAGCCCTTCTTGGATCCATCCCATACTGAATAACATCTGAGATTACACAGTGCAGGCACTTGAAAAAAGGCAGCTTTCTTAAAAGGCTGTCTAAAAATGGTAAGAAAAAATGTTTTTCTGCTTTCTCGTGAAACGCATTCTTTCCATGGTGATTAACATAACTTTGCTCATGGAGAGCAGAGCTGGTCTGAGGGCATCAGCCTGTGATCATTTCTATTCCAGGAACCTGAAGATGAGTGCATACATGAAAAACTTCACTGAAGCTGTGAACTCTGAAGCTATCAGGGAAAGAAGCACTCAGTTTGCATCAGTGCAACCCTGCAGATTCCTTGAGGTCCCCCTAATTCACACACAGGTAATTGGAGGAAGAAGTAGAATTCACTCTGTGTAAATTTAAGAATATATGAGATTTATTCTACCTCAGTATTAACACTCCACCCCACAAAACAGCACAGGGCAGGCTCTGCACGTTCTGCTCCTGTTTTCCAGACTAAGTCTGAGTTTGCATCTTTATTTAGGGCCTGGTAATAACATTTAAATCAGAATTTTAATTTATATTAATCCCACACAAGAGAACGGCCCTAAAGCAAATCTCTTATTCTGGTCACAAAGCACTGACAGATTTTGTACCCAAATGTGACCCCCACTGTTAAATGTGATCATCACATTTCTATATGCAATTTTGTCATTCATATGCTAATAGGCAGATGTACACATAGTGTGTCTGTTCTGATGGTAAAACAACAAACATTCCCATAATGGGAAAAAAAATCCTATATTCATACAAAGCGACCTGCAGAAAAGATGTAATTCTTCCTAGCACTGAGCCACTCACTCTTCTTCAGGAGTGTTTTTAAAGGACTGGCATAATGATAATGAAATAGGAAATAAAAGCATTTCTCATTCATTCTACAACAAGCCTGCAGATGTGACAGCTTCTGATCTTCTTTCTAGTTACGACACATCACACAAATCTTCTTTCTTTAGCTGTTTTATTACAATTCTGAGTACAGTTGCCACACCACAGGATCTCATTTTCTCCCATTCCCCTCCAAATGCCAATGGCAAGGCTGTATTTTTAAACACTTCCCAATTATTTCCCTTGGGCTGGATGAGACACAAACCAGTGAGCACTTAAAAGTTCAGCATTTTCTCCAAGATCTGCAGCAAGTGCCGACATGAAAGCTCTCTCTGCAGGGCACAGGGTATTTGAAACATAGATTTCCTTGGCTCCCTGCAGGATCTCACAAATACATCTGGCCAAGGAGCTCAGCTCTGCACAACCTGACAAGGTTTACACGTGCCTGCAAGGTCCTCTGAGTGCCCCAGCTCTGGTGGCAGGGCAGGTAAGGAAGATACCCTCAACCATCTAATTACAACCCTGGAGCATTTGTGTGCCTAAAGGCTCTGTATTCCTGGAATATTTTAATAACATCATCATCCAGTGCAATGAATAGCAGCATCATGTTATGCTTAAATAGTCATTTCAATCTGCATGACCCCGTGTGTTTGCTTCACCCCAGACAAGGAAAACACACCTCACACAGGTATTTCAGTGCCACACCAGCTGAGCTTGGCAGGCCTAAAAGGAAATCTGGATCTGGATAAATGCTGCATGTAAGAGGAAAAAAAAATGCTGACACTAGTCTCAATTTTCAACACTGATTTACATTCTGGATTTGCACTGCAAGGTGATTTGAGGAGCCAAAATTGAGTATTTTAATAAGTCACGCTGTGAAAGTTAAATTGGTGAAATCCATTTCCTTGTTTCACTACTCAAGTACTGCAAGAGCAGCCACAGGCACATCTCAGAGCTCAGTGTTCTTGATGCTCCACTCAGACATCTCTGATTAACTGAACCCATATATCAGTGCATGAAAATGTCTGGGAATGTAAGGAAATGTTTACAAAAACACAGTCCTGCACTGTTCTGAAGTGCATCTTGCAAAAACAAGTGGTCTGCAACAAAAGAAACCTTTTTCTTATTTTTATTTTTTTTAAGAAAAAAATAAGACCATATTTTGAAAAATATTACCAGATTATAATGTATATCCCTATCTCTGGAAAAATCACATGGCAGATGAAAAAGGGTGTCTAAATGTGGACATCTCTGTTAGAGCACCTGAGCGTGTTACAACAGAGATCAATGGTATCACTAAATCCCATTCTGGGACTCAGTTTTTGGGCTTTGAAATTATCCTGGAGCATTCAGTAGCCAGAGTTCAGAGCTCGCCTTTGATTCTTGCGGAAATGAGCAGCGATTGTAGGTTCAGAACAGAACAGCATATGCACAAATTTATCTTCATTATCAGGCTCTTTTCAATGACTCCAGCAGTTGAAACATGCCAGATTTTGGGCATATTTATGATACTCATGGAGGATGCAGATATGCAAGTAAATATTCACATCTGCATCGCTGAGACATCGTTAACTGCATTTCTTCAATTGTAAAATGGGGATAATAATACTTAGTAGTCCACATTGCTCATTTAATGAAATAATTAACCAGCGACAATTTATGTTCCAATTTAGATACTCCTTGTAACTACAACAGAAATAAGAGACATAAGTCATGGCACAGTGTCTCTGATTAAGTGCCACTGACACCTGCTGAGGCACAGTGCCACAGCAGAGGGGCCACTGCTCAGGTTGAATCTGAGAAGTAAAAAGTACTTTGAATCTGAGAAGTAAAAAGAAAAATAATGTAAAGCAAGGCCACTTGAGTTAGCACAGAAGCTGTTTCATCTTCATGAACATTTCAATGTGTTAAATCAGCAGAGGCTAAAACTATTGACTGGTTGACCTTTATGCAGATTAGAAAGTTTCATGCAGACTCAACTCATTAGGCTACAAGGCTCATCCAGAACAAGTTATTGGACATTGGAATGTTTCACATCAATCAAAAAGTTATCTGTAATCAATTACATTTCTAAAAGTCTTTAGGGAGTTACATACCTCTACAGAGCTGTGGCTGCCCCATCACTGGAAGAGTCCAAGGCTGTATTAGAAGAGGTTTGGAGCTACATGTGATGGTGGAAGGTGTCTGCATCCACAGCAGGGGATTGGAACTAAAACATCTTTAAGGTCTCTTCCAACCCAAACCACTCCATGTTTCTATGAAATGTAGCTTTTGTCTCGAGAGACTTTGGTTAGTCAGTTTTAATGTTCAGTTTTGCAATGAGAGGAGTCAGCAGCAGGAAAGGCTGCAGAGCCCTCGAGGGTACCACACAAGGAGCATTAGAGAACATTGACCCTCATGGCAACCTATGGAATCACAACATTTACTGGATAAAGGTCACTGCTCAATGTCACTTTAGCTTTGGCTTCCAAAATTTCCAGGGCACACATTAAAGGATGTGTCCATGCACATTTTCTTTATCCTAACCATAAGCAAAGCACTTTGCTGAGGCCAACCTGGAACTCATCACCTAACAATTTCTGCTGCTGTTTCTTTGTGAGCCATTTACAGCTACAAACATTAACACAGGATTTAGGGATATTTCAGGAGACATTAGCATAACACAGTGTTAGGATCCTCAAATACTAGAGTTCAAAATTGGCCTTTTTCAATTGTAAGGTCAGAACAAACATGCAGTCAAATTGCTAAATCTGTCATGCACAGGAGCTACACATCTGTGTTCCTATGGAAACTGCTTTGGTTCTACTTGGGGTTGACATTTATTCATTTTTCCATTGTTTTACCAGTTCTCAAAACACACCTGTTCATCCAAAATTTTAAACTTTAGAGGTTAATCTCAGTACTGGGAACAATTTCCTTGAAGCAGACAATAAAAAAGTCCATTTTCATTCATGAATATGGAATGCACAGTGGTTTGGTATGGATTAGTGTTTGTCTAAATCTGAGAAGAAACAGAATGCCTAAAGTTGGCGATTTACAGAATCTTGCCAAGGTCAGTCTTGCCCTCACACTTCTCATCTGCACCTTCAAAAAGGATGTTGTGCTACTTCAGCTATTAATTTACACAGCTTTTTCTTTTATTTTTACTGCAAGCTGACTGCTCAGCCAGGATTTTTTCCCCCTGATCTTGTCTGATTTGCCTTGCTACATTTACAGAAAAGTCTGTAGACATGTTATGCTTCAAAAAGCTTTTTCATACGTGTAGGAATTCATATTAGTGTAGCTGGAGAAGACGGATAAAATAGGTAAATCCAGGATCTGACCCAAAGGTGCTGTCAAAAACTTAAAGTCTGAAGTTCTTTATTCTTGATGAACATACCAATTTTAATGATAACACATTCTTCTGAACGTCAATACTGCCCAAAAGAAAATAAAACTTGTGTTAGATTACAGGTCCAAGTAAGGAAACAGTCAGTTCAATGGATGCAGTAAGGCCATCACTCATTAAACAGCACAATTTTACACCATTATTTTTGATTATCGGAGAAGTACTTCTGATATTTGGATTACCAAGAAGTATTCATTAAATATTTTAATAATTTCCAGTGACTACTATGGTAATAGATCAGATAAGCATGTTTAAACAAGTAAACAAACACTTTGAAACAGATAAATTCTGTAGATATTACTTATGAGATAAACGAGTTTCCAACTTTTTGACTCAAGAAGAAAGCAAGAAGTCAAAGAAAGGTTGCCGTTTTTGTAGACAATAAATACCATATACTACATGCAGACTATTGCAGAAGAACATAAAGCTGATATTTCTTAACTTCTACAGGCTTTCAGAGAAATTTATTAATATTTTCCCCACTCATTAGCATTCTTTCCATGGAAGGAATGATATAATTTACAGACATTTTCCTGTCCCATTCCTGAGAAGCATTTCCTTCTCAAAAATCCTGTGGTCCTTAAGCAGCCCCTACAACTAAGCAGAATTGCCACCCATCAGTTTATGGGCATCTTATCTTATTTGTTGAAGCTGCCAAGCTCACTTTAGCAACTGTTTGCTTTTATTCTCCAATTTCTCTTTTTATTTACCCCCACACTAACCCTCAAGTTAGTTACTGCCTCTGGTCCAACAAGAGAGCTGGAGACACCCTTTAATTTTGTTGTCCAAGTGCAACAGGATAAACATTCCTATATAGCTTTTAATGCAGATCCAAGAACACCACATACATCACATTCAGAGTATTGACAAGTGAAATTTAAGGCTCCCTGGGCCTGAGGTTCAAAACCACTTTTTGCAAGCCCAGATTGAAGCTACATTGTTGAGAAGCTGAACTTTTTCTGCCTGTGTTTTTATTCTTTTCCAGCTGTTTTTTGTGCTGATAAGGCTCAGTAAAATTTTTTGTAAAATTTCCTGCAAGGATCAATGTCACTGTGCCATGAAAAACCTGTCTTTCTCCACCTTATCAAGCCACTCATCATATCCACCTTAACCAGCCTTGCAACCCAAAAGCTGAGTTGCAGTGAAAACCCATCTCTGAGGCTGACATTATGATGCCATCACTGTATTAGCAGCTATCCTGTGTCTCGTAGCAATAACTGAACTGGTTAGAAACACTTCCACAGGAAAAACAGCTGTTCTTAAGAAAAGCCTTTTGTATTCGAAAATTCCCTTTGCAAATTTACATTGTGGCTATTTCTTGAACTTTTGAGATTTTGTGCTATGCAAAAATAATGGCTTGCTCAGATACCATAGCTTTCAAAAATCATTTTCAAATAGACCATGATGTAGGTTAACTGTATATATACGTATATCTGGCCTCAACTATGTGACTGTCTCTTCAAGGAGTTCATTATTTTGGTGCAATTTTAGGCAATTTTAAAAGCTTCTTTCATAGCTCTTGCACTTCTCAGGGTATGACTAATATACCTTTTATTTTTTAAATGCATAACAGGGAAGGTGATACAAAATCTTCCAAGACTATAATACTACTTGGACCTTCCTGTTTCCCCCTGTAAGCTGGAAAACACCTTCAAAGGTACTGCTCCAAATCTGTTGCTCAAAGCAGAATTAAATTCAGATTTAAATCTGTTTGCCCTGGAACAGGACAGGCTACTGCTGGACATTACTAAGAATGGAAATATCACTGCTCCTCTGGGCACCAGTACTACCACTGAAGATTCATGGTGAAATCTCTCTTTTCTAGTTGGAATTTCCCTTGCTGCAAATCATGACCCCTTCCTAATGTCAGCAAAATGAGAGAAGTCTCCTTCCAAATAGAGGTGGAAAACAATTCTCTATCCAGCTCCTCACTGCCCAGGGGCAGCATTCAAACCACTGAACTTCATCGTTCATTTAAACATAGGTGTTACATGTTGGGGGATTGATTAACAGTTCCATTGCATTTTGTTGGTGGTGTTGGGGTTCTGTTTGTTTTTGTGAGACCAGGCACAAATTACCAACCACCATGGTGATAATGCTTTAAGACAAACCATCTCCACTCTTCTGCTGTCTTTGAGGCAGACTGGGAAAGCCTTTAGTTCAATTTTTTTTTCTGTTTAATGAGGTTTTTACTAATTATTACACTGATGATTCAGAACTTTTAAGATATTTTTTGAGGAGTGTTGACAAGCAGTGGTAGAGTGACTGTTATTATTTCCAACATAAATTAAGAACACTCAGCAAGATTTCTAGGTCACAGTGGTGCCAGGATTTGGTTCCACAAGAAACTGGGATTCTGTCATCAAACTCCAAAGCATCACTGGACACTGCAGGTACCCTTTGAGACAAGACAACAGACAGACAGCCTAAGTCTTCTGGCCTGGCAATTGTAAAAACCTAGACCAAGGTTTTTTAAATTGGAACCAGCCTATCCTACTCCACAAACCCAAATAATGCACAACTCCTGTCTGACTTTGCAGGAAGTGCAGAGAACTTTGCAATATTGATGATTAATTTAATCACTTATTTCAGTACCTATGCATGAATTTATATGCTAAGCCTTAGAGTAGATTTCCAAGAATTCATGGTCCAGAGCAAGTGATCCAGGTTACTTGTAGGAAAAGTCAGCTGGCTTGGGGTGTAAAGACAGAGAACTGTGATGTCTAGGAGGAGAAAAGAGAAGAATAAAAATGTTGAAATGTAAAACTTTGTGACTTGTACTGTAGAACAGCAGAGGGGTAACTTTGTAAGTAGCATAAAATATAACAATGGCTCTGAAATCCATTTGACAGGGAAACAGAAGCACAAACAACATTAAAGAATATGTGTTGATATGCTCAATGCAACATAACAACTTTCCAGAGTAGCATACATATGGATATGTGTTTCCTTAGGATTTAAAATTAACTACTTGATAGGGGAATAACAATCTGTCATAAAGAGATCTTTTAAACAAGGCACATATGCACTGTAATAATTTAATTGTACATCTCTGTATTTTAGAAACACATCTGACCTTCTACACACTAAGAATTTATTGATTTTCAATAATTCTTAATGCTCAGCAGGATCCTTGTTTCTTGGAGCAAGCCAACAGCAAGTGTTTGTAAATCTGTCTCTTAAATTGTAACTGCCTTAACAAAAGGTGTCTCAGCTCTTTTTTAACGAATTAGTCTTTTGAAAATTTAGCAAAGTTACGTGTGCATCTGTCAGCATCATGCTCCATCCTTGTGATTATGGTTTTATGAAAATAGCAGCCAGGCAGCCACCCAGGTGTGGTGGGCAGAGGCTGAAGCTGTGTGTAACAGAGGGGCTGGAATGTGTGGGGCTGGCAGCTGGCAGTGGCATGGCTGAGGGTGTCTCTGGGTAAGGATTAACCTCAGGTACAGGAATTGAGGGAACCAGACAGGAATGATGCCCTCCTTGATTTGCTGCCTGCTAGTGGAGAGGGCCTCATGAGTGAAAGGGTGACTGGTGGCCATTGTGGCCACAGTAATCACAAAATAATCTAGTTTAAAACCTGGTGAAAGGACAAATGCAGCTTGGGCATAAGGAGAGCAGATTCCAGGTTGTTCAGGGAATGAATAAAGGCCCTTAGTAAAGCACTTCTGCTGGGGTCCATCAGCGTTGGTCGCTTTCTAGCAACTCCTCCCAACAGCACAGGTAATTCCAGAATGTCAGAAGACAAGCAGGCAAGGCAGGACTTAAATCCTCCCAAGGCTGGCTTGCCTGACCAGGATTTTCTGGAGCTAAGGCAAAAAAAGAAAGGGTAGAACCAGTGAAAGCAAGGTCAGGTGACATGGGAGGAATACAGAGATGCTGCTCACCACTGGAGGGAGAAAATTTATGTGGCCTGAGCTCAATTATAGTTGAAGTTGACCAGAATTGTAGAGAGCAATGAGATTATTTAAATGCATTGATAGCAAAAGGCAGTGTAGAAATAACATTGACTGTGGGAATGCTAAATTCTCAGTCAACCCTGAACTTGTGGGGGATCTGCTGCTCCCTGTAAGTCTATGGGGCCTGAGGGGACAGAACACAAAGAACTGGCTGATCACCACATGGCCTCTTAATGATTTTTGAACAGTCTTGGGAATCTGGAGAGATCCCAGTCAAGTTGGCAAATGTTGTCCCAATCTTCAAGAAGGATGACCCTGGAAACTTCAGTCTCACTTCAGCACCTAGAAAGGGATCCTGCAGAGAGGTCTGGAAAAATTAGAGGGCTGGCAAACAGCAGCTCTACAATGATCAACAAAGACACCTTGAGTCCTGGGGGCAGTTTTGGGCACCACAAACATAATAAAGAAATTAAGACATTAGAGAGTGTCCAAAGGAGGGTCACAAAGATGGGCATGGCTCCAAGGCTGCCAGAGCTCGAGGAGCATTTGGACAATGCTCTCAAGCACGTGCTGTGATTCTTGGAGCTGTCTCGTGGCAGACCAAGAAGAGTTGGACTTTGACAATCCTTAGGATCCCCCCCAAAAAAGGATATTCTATGATTCTATTCTGTGATTCTAAATTATTTTCCTTATATCATTTTAGGACCAAGAAGTGGCTTAAACACATAATTTATTCATAATTAAGCAGAGATTGAGTCAATAAATTAAATAAAATCAGCCCCATGCATAGGTTTCCTGAATTCTACTGAAATACTCCTCAGTCCTTGGGCTGGGCATCCCATTGCCATACGCATGGCAAAGGAAAAATGACATCTCAGAAGGTTCTCCTTTTTGTCCTTGACAGAGATTATGGGGCTACAGGAGATGCCTATCAGCAGGATCAGCTCTTGCCTTCGAGTTGTCAAAAGACTCCCCTTGTTTTTCTGCTTATACTGTTCCTTTGATGGCTTTTATCAATCTATTGTCTTCCTCTTGGTTTGATTCGCCTCCCATCATGAATCCCTTTGTGTTTCAGTCTTCTAAAAAGAGTATTTTGCACCAGAGGGAACATCTCTTCAGAAAAATTTTGTTGGATTTAAAGCCTGCCTATTGTGATTTTTGAATGACACTTAGATCTTCCTTATCACATCCTCTTTGAGAAGTTATGTTGTTTTGTTAATTTTAATTCTTATTTTCATTTTAATCTCCAAGTATTTAAAGGTACCTAGAAGTTTTTTTCTGTAATCACACATTCAGAGTGGTGAGCAAACGTTCCATGGTGAACATTACAGTTCATTTTCCCAACCAAAATAAAAAGAAGTGTCAAGATTGGGTTGAAAGGCAAAGGACAGGTACATACATTAACATATAATTTCTCAGTGGACCAGAGCACATGCTGCTGTCTCACCAGCAAACACATCCTGGCAGACACTTTTCCTTCATTAGTAAAGTATCACATTTTTCCACCTATTAAGAATATTGCTACACACTTCATTTGAAACACTATTTATCTACAGGACGAAGTATGAACACTGGCACAGGAAAAATATAATTCTCAAAAAATTTTAACAACACTACTGATTTTTTTTTATCTTTCTTCTTTTAACAGTAGCATAAATTATTCTTCAGCAAATAACATCAATTAGCAACAGAAGCAAGATGTGCTTCTATAAAAGGACATTATCTCCCCATGGCTAATATGACCTTTTTAAAACCAAGGTAAAACTTTTAATTAAAATCTGAGTTGCTCCTAGGACTTCTTAAAACTAGGAATTTTTTATTAAATTGAGGTAATTATGAAGTACCAAACATGCCAGACTGAAAAGTAGTTTATACATATTGCATATTGATTCATATAAGCTACATAAATTTGTATAACAAGCAGATTGATGTAAACATATTTTATTTAAAAAGTGAGACATTAAATCTATGTCCATTTGCTTTGCTGCATATTGGTTTATGAATAAAATATGTTGTTGCATGGCTGTTTTACTTGCCTGTATATAAAACAGAGGTTCATTTATGAGAAATTGATTAATGCATATAATAAGTTGACTTGCAGTTGCAGAATATTAAATGTGGCAGGATTGCTTTTGGTTTTGTAAGTCATTAATTTTTTGATAGCCATACTATTAGGATTTAAAACACATAAAAGTCTATTTGCCTTTCTTTAACTGCAAGTAACAACCATTAGAGTTGATAGGACTTCTGTATGTAGCTAGAGTCTGAAAAAGCAGTCTTATATGATTTAAAGACTTTCATGACTTAAAAGGAGGAAAAATAGAATTGGAATCTTGGCTTTGATTTTGGAGTCGTTTGACAGCCAAATATGGAAAAAATATTCAAGGTCATAAGACAGACATGTTAGATAACATTTCCAGAACAAGAAAGTGTTGCACATCTTATCCAGGTGTTCCATCTTAATATTAGGCACAAATGCTGTGGTTGGCCCAATTATTCACATTTTGAGCAGACTCTGAATCTCATGTCACTCTCCTCAAGCTCAGGGCACAGACTGATCAGAGGGAAGGGTATTTGGCAAGAGGAAGGGAACAAGAGGAAGGCTTCTCCTCCCTCCTTAATGTGGTCAAACAGCAGAGAGCACAGCAGTTTACAGGCATCTCACAGGTACAGCTGATCACAGAAATATTTGCTTTATAAACCATTTGCACCACAGCCTGCTTGCTCCACCTATGGTAGAGCTGCTCACACCCAGTGTGGAAAAGAACAAAACAAAGAACACAAATAATGTATTTAATTTATTAACCCAGGACCAGAGTGCCAGGTATGGGGCTCTTCTCAGCCAGTGAGGCAATTTCAGTGCTGGCAGTTGAGCCGAGGTCCATCAGAGCTCCATCTGCTGACATGAACAGCAAGCTCAGCCAAAGCTCATCCAGAATTATCACATCCATAATTTCTACAGATCTTTCAGTTCTGTCAAAACTCTAAGCTAGTGACTAGTCTCAAAGAAGGGAGTAAGACCAAGTTTTTCAATGGGAGATGACCAGAACAGAATTAAAAGTAGTGGGGAAAATGCTGAAGAGGCACTCCCCAAAAACCATTCCCTCCTTGACAGCCTTTTCCATGGATTTCAATATGAGAAGAGAAAATATTATTTATGTATATGCCTAATATATATTTTAGTAAGATGAACACAATATTACAAAGAAGATTTAAAATTCCATACATTAAAAATGTGATGACCAGAGAGCTGTCTTTCAAGTGTCAGAACATTTCACGTCACAACTAATGGCAGGCTTGAAATTACAGCACCTGACCAATTAATGCCCATTTAATCTTTTCAAATGTTACATTTACTTTTAAATAGAAATGTATTTGCTGAAACACAAGAGCTCTACTGACTCCAGTGCACTCCTAACCAGAACAAATGTATCTACCCCGAAGCCCAAATATTTCAGCCAAGAAATCAATGCATTTTAACACAAGCCAATAAAATTACATCTGAGACAAACTATTCTTATTATAACTAATACATTTCCCCTGGAATGTATGTAACACTACTGAAACCAACCTGGAGTCATTGAAAATGACTTAAAACTGGTTAAAAAGCTAAAGAGGGGGAAAATACACACACACACACACACACAAAGTCTACTTGTGCTCCAGTGTTTCAGAAAACTTGGAATATTTCTATTTTATTTATCATGACTCTAACCTCATTCATCTTGAACTATTTAATGCACTGTCAACAACTCCATGTCCCTGCCCAAATGATATTTTAGATTGTAGCAATCTCATTTTAATTAGGCAACACACATGCTTAATAATACAGAAAGCAGGATGGTGCAGAGAGTATCATACTACTATTTTTTTTGTAGGTTTTTTTTTCTAATTTCTCTTTTTATTTACCTATGAACTTTAGAAATTTCATTAAAAACAATCTTCTAATTCCTATCTCTATTGTCTGGATGCCATGTTGTGGGATTTGCTGTGATGGTGCAAGGAAAACCTCGAGCCCAGTGGGAAACAACAGACAAGCAGAGCAGGCAGATGATGTTGGTACCTCCCTCTCACATCCTGCAGTGCTGACTACAAGCAGCCTGTCTACACTGCTTGGCCAGTGTGTTCCTGATCTGCATTTTAAACTGTGCTGGAGCACACAAGGTGCCACTTTTGCATCACAGAATATATGAGAAATATTTAATATTTCTTTTTAGAGGGCTTTTTGAAAAACCTGACCTTTATATTTTTTGTGGTTTCTCCTCATAAGTATAGATATAAAGATATAGAAGCTTGACTACTAACAGCAGCTATAACATCAGATCTAGCTCTATAGTGCCTGATTAGATCATCCTGGTTTGAACTAAAACTTCCTGAAACAATGTGCACTCCCTCTAGTGTCCACAGAAATCCACTCCAAATGATGACTAAAATGCATGAAACTAGTTTTAAAATAAATGCAGATGAAAATTAATTCATCTTGAGAATTAATAATCACTGAATTAAATCTCACCCATTCACTTTTCAAACAGGAGCTGAAAATTGATGAAGAGTTAAGGTTGAATACAGATCTTGTGTGGAAAAGGCACATATAACTGGGAAGAGTGTTTCACTGTTAGGACAAAAAAGGTATCTGCTAAATTTCTTTTTGGTCACAAATCAGTGTGTTTACCCTGATACACCAGGAAAGTAATTTGGCTCTGAGGAAATCACTAACACTTATAAATCCACAATTAGATTAAAATCAGTTCTTTAAATCAAAGCTTTCTGCTTGTTGGTTTGAATCAGAGTTAAATCACTTTGATTTATGTCAATTTACCTTATTGAACCTTTTAATCTTTCAGTCAATGGAAAAGCTGCCATTGACTTGGAGTGGATGGTTCAGGAGGATTCCCTTAGGCTGCACAAACCAAACTCCTGCCTGCTCTGCCACAATCACGTTCAGACAATTATCAGCCTCATCTGATGAATTAGTTTTATAGACTGACACAAAGACAGGAGTTACACCCCACTTCATGCTGTAATGCTCAAGTAAAACACAGGCAGAATCTCTGCCCGTGTCAGCCCCTGCACGTTTCTCTTTTCACAAGCCCTGGTTCAAGGCTAACTTGGTTTTTTCTTGGCATGGAAACTCAGACCCAGCTCCATGGACGTCGCTCTGGTTGAACCAGTGCAGAATTCTGTTTCCATCAGCTCCAGTCCCACCTGCCCACTCATGGAGAACTGGCTGCTCAGGGTCTAAGAGCTTCCTGCTTTTCATTTGTTTATTTCTGGGCTGCAATTAAAAATGCAGCACTTTTAATAAAAAGTTGGATAATGTTGTACTGCCATTGTAGTGGAAGAGGAAGATCCTGCATCCATTATTCACAACTTGCTCTGAACTCATGACTGAATTTTGCCAACATATTAATTTTCATTATTTTTTTTCCAAGGAAAAAAGAAAAGCTTTTGGAAGCGAATCAAAGAAATGAGCATACACAAAAAGCACACATGCAAATCCAAATCAGAAAATATTTTCATAGAAAAAAAAGGCTGCAAATAAAAACAAAAAGGCAATTTAAACAATCAAATTAAATAATCCAATTAAAACAAACTAATTCATATATTCCCGTGGGTGTCTTGATGAGCTCTAAATGGAGGTCCAAGATAACTGAAATAGTACCATTAATTTAATGAAACAAAATGCTTCTTGCCCCCCCTTCCCCAAAATGGTTGTTTTGCTAGATATCCCATCTTTATATATTTGAACCATTCCATTTTTAATAGCCATTTCTGAGCATCCAAAGGGCTTTTGCAAGCAGTTACATCTTTCTGGGAACTGCATGTAGTTCTGATTAACACTGATAAAATAAAATCAGAATCTACCACCCATAATGAGGCAATTATCTTGCAAGCTAAAAATAAAAATGAAAAATCCAATTAAATTACTTCATTCTCACTAATACTGACCAGTTGTTTTTCCCAGCACTTTCGTCTCAGAAAACATGCACAAGCAATCATGTAATTTGCACCCAGAAACATGCATTTATGCTGCTGTGTGTGTGTATATATATATATATATATTTGGAATCTAATTTCACACTTTATGGATAGACATTTAAGAAAAATGGAGCTCTATTTCAATAAATATTGGATTTTTTACATTTTGTTTGCCTCATCTGGGTAGCATCAGCAACAACAGCATTAGCATATGGCCAAGGTGGTCAAGATATCAGTAGCTTATTACCAATGATCATACCAAACTGCAAATGAATTATATAATTTGTCTTTATAGGGCACATTTTGGTGACCCCACTGGCATTGTCCCCATGGTTACACCTTGATTAATTCCTGAATTATGTGCAGAACTTCAGCATAAGCAGTTGCTGGGCAGGAACCCAATGGAAACACGATACCCTGCTTAACTGGGATACCTCACTGAGTTATCCTTTATTGTACCACCAGAATGCTATTAATAGTGACACTTTCAACAGGCTGCATTTTTGAATGTGAACTAGAAATCACCACAGTGGTAAAGCACTTAGAAGTTATTGCTATACCACTGAAGAAATACAAACACAGTTATTAGATGTATTTTTAAAGGAAGACTTTTTTTTCACCCCATATGGTGTACCACACTCAGCCTTTATGTATTAAGGTGTTGTCTGAACAAAATAAAGGTTGTGCTTACTTGGCAAGGAAATTCTAAATTGCTGATGCCAAGCATTGCACACTAAAGACAAAGCTGTTAGGATTTTAAAGAGTATAGTGGGATATAAACAGCTAAACAGGAAGAAAACAGCATGGGATGGAAGAGGTTCATCAACAAGTTCTGAAGGCAGGTCCAGGAGCAACTGAAAACAGCAAATAAGGAATGTGGGGTTTGCGAACACAGAGCTTTCCACCATAAATCATGGGGGCTGTGTTAGAAAGGGACCCTTTCCAGAGCTGCTTTAAAACATCTGTCAAGAACATGTGAGGATAAGGTTCACAAGGGAAACACCAAAACCACCTCAGAAACTTCTGCTGAACCAAAAGCATAAAAAGGGCACAGAAAATAGGGGCTTGCAGAGGTAAAATAAAACAAGGAAACAAGGACAAAGTTCATCTGGTGGACGCCCTCCTTGTCTTCCAGCAGGTTTTTCTCTGCAGCTGTGCAGAACCAGATACATGGATTTGGACCACGGAATACAATTATGACTTTGTTGAACAATCTTTATTGGTAGAGAAAGGTTGCTAAACTTCCACTTAGAGCTTTTTTCAAAATGTATTTTAGTAAAAAGGCTGAAGCTCCAGGGATGGTTATTCCAGGATAAATGCAGGAGCTTTACAGAGAGATGCCGATAATGTAGAACAAGGAAAGAAAAAGAAAATACTCTTAAGAAATTAAGGTCATCTCCCACATTTTATTCATTCCTTTTTCCCCTAAAACTACCAATCTCATCCTAATATTGTTTTGATTCAAGATTTAAGGATTCTTCTGGCCACTTTACATACTCTAAGTGGAGCCAGACTTCCCATTTGTCCCTGTTATCCTGCTAAGAGAAACCTGACTTTTTTTTTCTTTTTTTTTTTTTTCTTTTTTTTTAAACACCTACTCAAACAGTTTTGCAGTCTGTTCACCTTTGGAAGTCTGGCAGTTCCTCCTTACATTCACAGAGTGGGTGTCTTGATCTCATCAGAAGACAAATTTTTATTTATCTGCATGCTCTCTTCCTGAAAGCATCATTTTTCCTACACCAGATAACCCCAGAATCAACAAAGACCCAATATATATCTCACACTTTTTTGGTAACTGATCCTCCACTTTGGAAGGAATTCAATTGTGTAGGTTCAAGAAAAATCAGCTTGCAAAGGCAAATAAGGTGAATAATGTGAGAATGCAATTGTTAAACAACGCCCTCATTTTTAAGATTATTCACTGAATAATGACTTTGGGAATATCTCTGTGAAGATGAGTTTTATATGTCTATTAGCTGCCAATCCTGAAAGTTTTCCCTCACCCCATTCCCTAACAGGCAAGAGCTGTAGTAGCAGATTTTTCTTTAGTTTTTGTTCAGTCCTGGCTTATCATGCAAGGGGAAGAGGAAGCAATTCTTGATCTTCTGTGTCTAGCTAAAAACCAAAGGAAATAATACAAGTGAGGCACAAGTGAGTGAGATCTAGAGCCCCAGTGCCCTGCCTGTGCTCAGCAGACCAGAAATAAGGAGATCATGGGGAAGAAAATCCATTTCCTAGCAGGTCACAGGAATAAGGATGCCAGGTGGAAGGATGGCATGTTTCCACCCTGTTTGTTTTCAGGTTTGTAGCTAAGATGGTTTAGGACTTGGCATGGGAAAGACAAGAGCTCCCCCAGGAGCCTGGCTTTGGGCTCACCTGGGCACAGGCTGCTCTGGAGAGGGCTCTGCCTGGCCAAGGAACTGCTCACAACCACCACCTCACCTTGAGGAGTGGAACTTGGACTGTTTTTAGCAAGGAATCAGAACAAACTCAATTTCCACGCAGGCAGACTGCCTCTCCTGGTGGCCAGGGCCAGGAGAGGCCTCTCTTGCCTGCAAACGAGTTAAAAATAGCAGCATTATTCATGCACTGATAGCAGATATTCCAACACGTCTCAAAGACAGAGTGACTGCAAACCAAGGCAGAGTGATACACACAAATCCATAGCATTCCTAAAATAACCTCTTGTTTGTAGCCCTTGGACAAGGCGTGGCTGCATCCTCCTGGTGCAGCAGGAATGTCAAAGGCAGCCTCATCTTTATCCACGTGGATGAACTTGCCAAGAGAAGCCGTGCTGCCGGAGCAAATCAGGTACAGTTTCAAACAGAGATTAAGTGACTTTCACAAGCTGGAAAGAGCACTGGAATAAGGGGAATGAAACGGAGAAAAGATTAAAAGAAAGGTGAAAAGGTGACCTCCTTTGATGAAAAAATGAACAGGCTAAAAAATGAAAAAAGCACATCCAAAACCCAAAAGCTCAAGCCCCTCCAGTAGTATTTAGACAAACCTCAAACAGGAACAGACTGTTAAACCTTCTGGAATCAAGAGATGTGATTTTTGTGAAATACTATATAGTGATAGTTAATATTCTAGATGTATTTGGCAAAATGTTTTTCCTCTCAGACTTTAAAAAATACTCTTTTTTATAGCCTAACTATTAGTATACATATTGTATAAGCAAGACAGACTTATGAAAATTAGTTTCTAATTAAATAAAAATCAACAGATGGTACACTATAGGCAAGTCTTTATTTTCCTCATTAATTATATGTCTTTGCCTGAAAATTCTTGTGTGATTTAAAGAGTTTGCAATTTGGACACAACAACTCTGAAAAAGTCACAGGAGATGCGGTTAAACTGGATTGTCCCTAACAATGTCATTAATGACAGATGAAAAACATATATACAAGGCAAAATATCTGAACAACTTGTATTTCCTAATTTTTACAAGAATAACAATTTTTTCAACCACTGAGATTGTAATTACCTTCTGTTAACAAGGTATTTTAATTCACATACACAAACAAAAGACTTGCAGCTACATGTGCAACTTTGTACAGGGAATTACAGGATTATTTCTTGTTAAGTGTAAAATGCTGGAACTCTCTGTATGGAGTATTACAAATAAAAATATCAGTAAACTGAGCTGCACACAGAGTGGATCTTAGTGAGGAAAAACATGAGTGAGCCCTCCCAATCAAGTTAACCTTCATGCACTTGTTCCCATGACAAGTACAGCTTCCAACTAGCTGACGTTACCTTCCCTAACCCTTGGATGGAAAACAGGATGGACTGGGCCTGAGTTCTGGAATACAGGGCTCAGACACAGAGGGAGTTTTGTTCTTGGCTACTCAGGACATGATTTCAGCAGTGTTTTCTATCCCAGGAACTGTCAGAGTCAACTTCAGCTGCAGCAGCACTGGCAGAGCACATTCTGGGCAAAAAAATCCCATCAAAGAGTACTTCAGGTCCTATTTTGGGAATTATTAACTACCACTAAATTAACTCCATGTCCCCACTGGACTCCTCCACATCCATATCTAGAGGTAAACAATGCGTACAATAACTCAACAATGTGGTTTTGGTTGGTTATGACACGAGAGGTGATGATGCTGCGACTCAGAGCAGCAGACTGACATGCAAATGCATGGGGTTTGTCCTTGTGCAAATAAGGCACAGTTTACTGTAGGCTGATTTTTCTCTCTGTGATATCTGGATTAGCAATTAACATTTTAATTAAAGATGGATTAACAAATATTAGGAAAATTATGTCTGGAACTCTTCAATTTAAAATCTACCATATATACACAGATAAACATGTCATGAAGTGCAAGTAATTTTCTGGTCAGTGCAAAAATGATATGATTTATGTCTGAGAGACAGCATAATAATCTGATAATATTATACATGGAGATAACTACTGAACAAATATCATACATGGGGATTTTTTTTTAGAAGTTAAATAATTAACATTAAATTTTAGATGTTCATTTAGTGGAAATTCTGACTGCAGTTCAAGCTATAGACTAGTTGAACTTAGCTATGTTCAAACAGAGCATGGTGGTGAAGTAGGACACACTGTTCTAAATGTAAACTGTATTAGCAACAACATATTGAGATTTCTGTACTCTTTGTTCCATTTGTGGGTTTTTTGCCATGAGAATAAATCACAGCGTGCTTTCTGTTCTTGTAGCAATCTTTGCAGGGAGAAGCCAGAATCTGCACCATGTGCTTTCCACTCTGCATCTGGTCTCCTTTTGTCGAGGTACCCTGGGTGCTGGGTTTGCTTTTTCTGCTGTGTTTTTCTGTGAAGGTAAAACCTCCTAACCTCCATCTCACTTTCTTACCAGAGAAGTCAACATTATGATCTGAGAATAAGTGGCACTAATGGCCAAGCAAGTCAAATAGAGAATAGGAAAAAGAGCATAATGTGTGGAATATTTAGACCTATTTACTAGTCATTAAAATTACAGATAAATTGCACTTCCAGCATGATCACAGAAAGGAACTGGGACAAGCACAATTATGGCAGGCAGTACTATCAGAACCTGTAAAAAAATTAATTGTTCTCATCAGCACCTTTTAAACCAATCTGGATACAGCTGAATGATTTTGCATTTATAAAAATTTACTATACTTGGAAGAGTAGTAAATAGCATAATATACACAATGAAGCATTGATTTATAAAGCCAGTCTTTTTACTCTTTAGTCCCAAGGTGTTTTAGCTTTCAATAAAACACTCAAAAGAAATGAATCCTGATCATTATAGTGCACAGTTTCTACGACAGTAGCAAACAAAATAAAAAAATCTTTTAAGCCAAATAACTTCAAAATGGCAAAGCTTTCTGGTTATATAAGTTGCTGAGCATCTCTCTGAGTTTAACTTCACTGATATGAGTAGTGAAAAAGAAATTTATTTTATGACAGGTACTGAGGTGGCAGAGGACCCACTGCTGGGTAGAGACACACATCCAATGAGAAGCAACTGCAACAATTCACAGCTAAGCAATCAAGAAAACGGAATACTTTTGGAAAGGGAAAAAGCCTTTTCATTCAGGCCAATGTTTAAGGCAATATTTATATAGGTCACGTCAGATTTGACTATGACTCCTTTCTGTATGTCAAAATCATAGATCTAAAAACTCACATTCAGAGCTTGGAACGAAGAGGAGACTCAACAATAGAGTCTCTTGTGTCTACAAAGCAACCAGGAAACACTGAGGCAGCATTTTAGAGCTGCTCACTTGAAGTTCAAGATGACATTTTGTCATTTCATGGGCAAGCAACAACAGAGCAATACTCACAATACAGAGTGCTTACTCTGACACCACCCATCCTAAAGGCTGTTCCAACATCACCATGGAATAACTTTGTTAAGTGTGGTTAAGATTTCTGCTTTTCCTGCCCCCCCCAAAATATTAGTGTCATTCTCTGTCTGCACCACACTGAAGTTCAAAGACTTAGGCTTGGAGCTACCTTACCCACATTTAACTGTGCAAAAGTTGGCACTGGACAAGAGCAGAGCCCATGTAGAAGTGTAGGGATGGGGTGAATTGGTTTCTGAGAGGAAAGACTTTTCTCTCCTTCCCAGGCAGCCTCACGATTCTAGCAGCAATGGCAAAGCAAATACAACCTCAGAGTCCTTCTGAAAAATGCAACGACATGATTTAACATCTTTGAGGTACTGAGAGCCATTATAGAGCCCAGCCACAGACCACAGCCAGCTCCTCTGCAGAGGTAAATCCCTGCAGCCACCTACAAGGCTGTATCCCAGCAAGAATGTGTGTGTTCCTATTGGGTGTCCGAGCATGTAATAAACAATTTCCATCCATTGTGAAGTTCCTTGATGTGAATTTCAGAAGCCCAGGCCCCATACATTTCCACTGTAAACACTGTAGTGTTTGCACCTGGTTTTTTTGACTCCTCCTCAGAGCATCCTTTGAAATTGCCAAAGAACCAACACCTTCTTGTTTCTTTAACTTGTCAAGTCATGCACTGCTATTAACATTGCAGGAATAAAAGCAGAAACAAACACAAAACCTCAGCTGCATTAGGGAGAAGAGAAATACAAAGTGCTGGTCAAAAATTACACTGAAAGAGAAGTTCTAAAATGCCCTCACAGAAGTTGCTGCAGTGTTCTGAGGGGAGAGAGGGTATTTCGAAGTGGCACATGTGCTGCCTGAAGCTGAGCTGTCATAGCAACAACCTCATTAAAGAACCCCTCTTGGGAGTGCTAACCTGTATTCCAACTGTGGAAAGATGTCATTTATAATGTGACTTAATTCAGTTAAGAGTCAAAGTATAGTAGACAGCAGAAAAGTGAAACTGCTAATTTAAGGAATTCATAAATGAACACGAATACTGTATCAAACAGCTGTGAAAAAGTCTGGCTTTTGCCCTCATCATATTCCATTCCCTGCAACCACCACACCACTATTTGAGTCTTTAAACCTATGATTTACAAGTTATTGGCAATTCCTCTTTCCTTGCCACCATTCCTCTAACCAGGGCTCAGGATGTGGATCTTATCTTACCACCCCTACACAGAAGGCATTGCCATGTCAACTGCTCACCCTAATTGTCTCCAGTTCTCACACCAAGCTCTTACCCCAGCAGCTCATACCGCACAAACAATCCCACAGCAGGATCTGCTCTGCTCCTCTACTGCACCATCCTCCAGGTGCTTCCTTCAGTATCCATCTTTTCCCCAGAATCGTCCAAAAATGACAACTCAAATGAACATTATGATCCTTAGAAAGAAACATCTGCCAATATCCAGAACTGCCTAGATATGATACTCAGCACTTCTCTAATGGAGTGGCTGTGCAGCAGCCGAATAAATTCATGCATATTTGGATTTCACTTTTAAAGATCTATGATTTAATAACTAATTGACAGCAATAATGCATCAGTACAATATGTTTTGGAAGGGCCTTTCAGTTTTTAGAGGAGTAGAGATAATTGCAGATGAAAAATGAAAGAAAATGGCACTGCCTAGTAAATGAGTCGTTAACCTTTCAACCCAAGAGCTCCCACTGGAAGCCTGACCAGAGGGACTGTGAGAGCTCCAGCAGCTGCAACACAGAGAATAAAGATAATTCAATATCTTTGGATTCCTTTTAGTTCTTTTAAATGCTTCCAAACTTAGTCTCCATCTCCCCAAAACAGTTGCTTGCCACACCATTTTATGCATCATGAGACAGGCTCAGATATTTCCCCCTTCTGTAGATCTCACAGTGAAGGTGAGCTTTACCTAGCCTTGTCTACATGCTGTCTGCAGCATTTTAAGGTAAAACACAAACCACTTATTTGGTGTCAGTGCTTTGACCCTGAGTGACAAAAAATCACAATCTTCCCTATGTGCTTTCAGCTCCCCAAACAGCAGGAACAATCTCCTCAAAGGTCAGGGAGATGCAGCCTGCAGGGCAGCTTCCTCCCATGGGAAGCTGGGAGAGGAACAGCGACCAGCAAAGCACACAAACTCCCAGTTTTAACTTCTGTGAATCCCAGGAAGTGTCTGAAGTCATGATCCATAGTGCTGTCTCTCAGTCAAGATTGCTTGGACAAATTACATGAATGTTTATATAAATCAGTTCTCAAAAAAAATTTTTTTTAACTTTATTAAATCTTATAAGTCCTTAATCCACAAACTTGATTCAAATTTTGGTAGAAATTTGAAGACTTGCAGCCCTGTATTTGGATCACAGCTCACAGTGCTATTGCTTAGAATAACAAGGTAATACAGAGACTAAGCAATAAAAGTATCTGGGACTTGCATAAAATAGGTTATTTATATCAGGCTCCTGGTATGACTTCAGTTAAAAGGAAAATACTGCTCATATTTGCACTGATTTCAGTTATCCTGCACAACAACATTTACCAAGAGATACACAAAACAAAATTATTATCTTCTGGTTTGCTAAAACAAGTCATCTCTGCAGTTCAAGGTATAGTTTTATCCAGTACACGAGGATCTGTACAAGGCTTTCTGTATTAATGTGTTTATTTGTTAACTGTTGGCAGAGCTACACAAGACTACATTTGCAGCCAGTGCAACTTACAGATTTTACAATAAAAAGGGAGAAATATTGGCCAGATAGTTAATTAAATGGCAACGAAACAGTTTTTTACCCCTTTCACAAATTCCAGTTAGTATTCCAAACCTGTCTTAGGTGCCCCAATGACACAAAAACCAATAAATCTTCATTTATTGTCAGTAGATTTCTAACCTGGCTGTTTTAAACAGCATGATGAACACATTTTAGAAGAATATATTAGCTGTGCCAGTTTAATAAGAGGGAGATTGATGAAGCCTTTCCTTTCTTCCTGTGTACAAAGCACAGCACTAAGGGAAGAAAATCCTTTGGATTTTCTTTTTTCAGCAACACCTTTCCTTTCCTGGGACACCGTTTCTCATCCTTGGACTATTACCAGCCACACTTCTCCAAAAGAAGTTACCACTGAAATTCAAGAGGGATGTTGAGCTTTATCAGCACCCACCTGATGAGAGAGTGGGAGGAAGAACAATCTCAGCCTCAAGGATGGTATGGCTGTGCCCAAGTTCTGCACAGGTTTCCTCCTTTCCATCCTTGTTGGGTCCAAAACCAATGCAAGCTGAATGTGGTCATCTGGCCCTGACAGGGAATGAGCTCTGAGGAGGGAGAACCTCCCCTGGGGAAGAGCCAGGGTCAGAGCTCCATCCCTGACTCCTCACTACAGGATCAGCAACAGCAGCACCACGGCATGGAAGGCTGATCTCAGATGAGATTCTCTGGCAATCAAGGGGTTACTAAAGGCAAAAGAGAGATTTTCTTCCCCATTCTATAATACTTAAGACTATCCAGAAAAATACAAATGCTTCCTTTTGTTGCTTTTTTTTTTCCTTAAGGAGAATACTAAGCTCACATTTAAAATTGCTCCAAAAACGAATCCTATTCCTGATGTCTGCATCGTTCACATGAAGAACCAGAAGGTCACACCATGAGCAACCCTTCCTCACCACCATCACAGGAGAAGTAGGACCCCAACCCCACTCCTTCCAGAGGTGCCTCACCTACAGCCAACTGCTGAGGTATTTTCCTTTCAAAATAAACATAATGTACCAGTTTTTCTAAAAGTCTCCCTAGCCACTTGTGTAGAAAAGGCTGCAAAGGGAGGCAGGAGTTGTGACCTTGGCAAGTGTATGAGCCCCAGAGGTCTGGCAGGAAGGAGATGTTTTGAGAAGTGTTTCTCCCCCAAGTACGGGTATGCATATTGCTGCTAACGAAGTTCATACTCATACTTCCCACTTATTCCTTCTGAAGGATATCCTTTTGGATGCTTTGTGGTCCAACAGACTTTGACATCTAAGAACCTGTTAGTCTGCTTTTTATTCCTCTTGTAATTAGAACAAATGTTCAGGTTATTGAGAGAATTAAGAAGATCAATATTAATGAGCTTTTGGACTACGTTTTTAGACGGTTTCAGACAAAAACTTCAAAGTACTCTGGCTTACTTTGACAGGGTTTTGGGTTCATCTGTTGCTTTTAAACACTAACAGACTTCTCAGGGCAAAAAAATGGTAAGTTTGCACACCCAAGCTGGTCAAATTGTAAAAATTAATTTTATACCAATAAATTCACACTCCTGCCCCTAAAAACAAAAGAGCTCTAAAGAACAGAGCATTCTACCAAATACAGTTTTGAGGTATGTACTGACATTAAATATAACCAATTGCTTTAAAGGGCAATCATTCCCACAGCTCAAAGTTCACGTAAATTTTCCCACAAGTCCCAAATGTAAACACTATCTGAAAAGTCCACATGCCCTGTATTTCACCAAAGCTTTGCAGAATACATTTAGCATAAGAGAAAACAGAGTTAGGTTTTACTCTTCACTTCATCTTTTCTGACAGAAAGGTGTCAATAGAAAGGTGCTGACAGAAAAGCTGACTGCAACCCATGCAACTTTATTACTGAAGTATGGGGGAGATTAGTTGGTGTTATTGAAACATCACTGCACTGCTGCTGACTTTTTATTCCTTCCTTACAGTGGTAATGATTCCAATTGGGATGAGTTACTTTTAACCTTCAGCTATTTATCAGTGGGGGGGGGGAAAAGAGAATTCTTTAAGTCTAGAATAAGGCAAGTGAATGTAAAATACACCTGTGCAGACTTGAAGTCCCACAGTGGGTTACCATTCATTTCTATAAAAATTAGATCTGGATCATCCATGAACTCTTCACTAATACACTCATTCCCAAAAGTGCTTCAAGAAGCCTCCTGTATTTTCAGGAAAGAAAGAAGAGAGGTTGATTTCCCCATGGCTTATCAAAGACAATACTTGCACATACCAAATGTTGCTGCTTAACTCTTCACGTATTCAGCAACGCTTGCTCTTTTTGGCTGAGAAGCGCTGTGGAAATTGTCAGGGTTTTTGGTACTGGACATGGCCTTTTTAGCTTCCCATCAAATAAAATAATGCTGCAGTTTAACAAGTAACCCTCTGCCTTCCCTTCCAGTTTGTTTTTTTTCAAACCCCGAATGAAAACACAGCATTTGACAGGCACCTGAACCATCAGCATCAGCAGCTGTGACTCTCCAATGAGCTCTGCTGCACCTGGGCTCCTGAAGCTGTAAGGGAATCTCCCAGACATGAGATTTTGTAAATTTGATAGGAAATTTTTTAAAAAGATAAATATAGAGGGGTATCCTACTGGAGATGAAACCAGAATTTGTGAGGTGAAATCAAAGACAAACCAGTAGGAGTCACCACTCTGCTGGCCCATCAGCACAAAGCTCATGGCCAGTTTATGCTTCTTGGGTGCCCCATGATATACAATCCAAGATTTCCACTCAGAAGAAAACAGAATACCAAATGAAATGAAACAAAGATTTTTTTTTAATTATTTTTTAATATTAGTGAGGGGAAATTACTTTTGTGCATGCACAACCAGGCAGTGGTAAGCAGTTCAAGATGACCATCCTCAGCAGACAAGTCTTTCCTTTCCAAAAATCAGCAGAAGAATCATCAGCTGCCTTCAAGAACAAGCACTCTGCTGTGTTAATTTACTCCTAATACCACACCAAGGACATGCTGTGCTATCTTTAGAAAAAACTGGCTACTGTGGGGCGAAGCAGACTGTTGATATATTACGCTCTGACATTTTTCATTAAGATATATAAACTTGTGGAAGACACGCTCTCGAATTTGCATATTTACATCATGCTTTTCATAGACACGTAAACAGCCTTTAATGCACTTAAATGACTTTGAGCTGCTGGATTAGCAAAGGGGATGCAGTGGAAGGATCTGAGTTGTGCCACACCTACCAGGTCTCAGAGCTCATTTTATGCAAATGCTTTTAGTTATGCTCTTAAGGCTCACAGCCACTTATTAAATTCTCCTGAATTTTGAAGTCTTTTCCTGGTAAATCTTCAGAGCAGCAGTCAACAGCAGAATGGCAATCATGGGCAATCACTGAGAGTTTAGTTATGTTACAACTTTTTGTGAGGCACTTCTAACACAGTATGATGCCATCGTGGGAAGACAGGCCACCAATTAATGTAAATCAGCATGTTTTCATCAAGGAGCATTTAACAATTCTAACTGACATAAAATCATAGCATGGTTCATATACTCATTACTGAACACCACTAATTGGTGTGGGGAGTTATGCTGTTTTCAGAAAAAAACATGGAACTTATTCTGAATGGAATGGAATTGTTCTGAGAATATTCCACAGAAAAGGTAGCAATAGCATTAGAAACACAAGCAGGCTTTACACTTGAATGTGCTTTAAATACTCTGCCTCACAGTTTGTATCAGAGCTGTATTTCAGAATTTTGTCATCATCTGTTGACAACCATCTGCTTGAAACTTCTTACCGCCCTAAGAGTGGCCAAAATTGGATACTGACAGAAAATTTCTGCACAGAAAGCAAACTGTTCACAGGACAAAATAAGTGTCAAAGGCTGGAGACCTGGACACAGAGGCCCAGAAATCCGAGGTAAATAAGAAAATTATAGAAATTTAGATCTGACACTCTCCTGCAATACTACTGGAGATGCAGTTCAGGTCTCTGCAGGTCTCTGAAAATGCAGAAGTGGCAGATTAGCTGACACCAATTCTCCAGAGGAGTATAATCTACAGAGTAAATAGGTAATATTGTGTACTGTCAACTCTGTTCAACTCACAGCCACTGGAAACCCAGAGAAAGAAATGTAACACGGCAAGTGCAAGCTGAGGAATTCATTCAGATGGGTCTGTACACACACACTGACCTGAATAGCTTGCTCCAGTTTGAGGAAATGTGATAATGGGCCACTTGGGTCAGGGCATCAGATTCTATCTGCTGAAAAAAGCCCGGGTGCTCCCAGCTTTGCTGGACTCAGCACAGCACCTTTCATGGTTCCCTCTCTACAGCCAAGGCTTTATAAACATATATGTGTGCAATATATTCTCACAGAATATATTCTCACAGCCCTACAGCATCACCTGCTCAGGTGAGCCTCCAAAACATCTTTTTGTTCCAACACAGAACAGCTTTGTTTCTACCAAAGGAATACCAGCAATTCAACCCACAAGTTCTAGGCCTGGGATAGTGCTTAAGTTTTCACTTTTATAATCTTGACCTCATTAAACTGGCATCTCCCTTTCATAGGATTTAATGTTGTAGCCTCAAGAGTTTTGCCTAAGTCTCCTTACTTTAAGATACCACTATGGAGAAACCCTTTGCTGCTCACCATTCTTTCTGAAATCTAAATATAAAAACACTTGACTTATAACGTGGGCCCAAGGGAAACAAATTCCATTTTGCAGCCTTCCTCTACTCCTTGCACTCTTAAACTCCCACTGCCTGCTAACATCCCTCAGAAAAAAACAACTTTAAAAGTTACACAAAATTAACCGATTTTAAACCAAGTGTTTCTGATGAATTTGGAAGTCAGGCCAGTTTCCCTCCAGGAGATATATGACTATCAGCACTGGAGAACACAGGCTTGACCTACCCCTCATTATACTTTACTAAATACTGCTGGAAAAATCAGCTGCTTTAGGACAGGTTCCAAAAGAAGGGAAGCTTGCTCATCCTTGGATGGATCTGCAAAGATTCATAGGGAACTGATGTGCTGAGTGAGAAGGTGCCACCTTTATAATCCTTCCACGTCTCCAAAACCAATATACATTTTTCATGAAGAAAAGTGCATCCTGTAGAAGACCAGCAGATTCTTCTGTACAGTAAAAAAATAGGTTTAACCAACCCAATGACTTGCACGTAGCAGACCATACACATCTTAGCATATTGAGCTGTCTGGAATTTTCTCTGGTTTTCTGACCTCACAGAAAGGCAGTCTCCTTGCAAAAATCTAAGTTTTTACATTAAAAAAAAAGCCCATCGGATTAACTTTACTAAAAATAACTTATGTAATAACTCCTCTTCTAGAGGATTATTACAATTTCTAAAATGAGAGTAATCATGCCCATTTGATGCACATAATTTAGAGACATATAAACATGAGTTCAGTTTAAGAGACTCAACAAAATTGAACCGAATATTGGAATAGAAATATTTCAGTAAATAGGTATTTCTTGCATAAAAGGCATAGGACAGTATGTACAACATCATTTTATTAGAGGTTGTCTAATTAACAATTTCCAGTGAAATTTTAATAAAATTGTTCAAAGTTCCTGTACACTTACATGCAACCTGATTCTATGAAAAGTTCCTGTACACTTACATGCAACCTGATTCTATGACATCAAGGACAAAACAAAGACACCATTGACTTCAGTGGTCTTGAGGAAGGTCTAAAATCTATTTGTTTACAAAAGATAAAAAATGTTTTGCTCCAGAGAAGAAAAAGTCTCATTGGCAAATGACACACTTTGATTTCCTAAGCACACAGCTTTACATAAATACCAATATACTTTGGGTAAATCAGTGTGTGTTTGCATATGCAAAAGAGCATCCAACCAGCAATGAACTTACTTTGCTCTCCCTTCTTTTATCTTCACTATATTTGGAAGCAAAAGAGGCAGGTGTTTTGTGGAAATCTACCTATCATCTGGAAAATTGCTGTCATTTTTTGTGATCTGGCATAAGCGTAACTTTTTCAAACTTGTAGTTTTATGACTACACAATGTGACAGCATTTCTCTGAAAGAATTTTACACTAAGAGGGATGTATCAGAAATTGTGGTTTTTTGGTATTTCCAGTGCCTTAGAATTATTCAGAAGAATTTTTCTTGAGGAAAAATACTTTTGTGCATGTTAAGGGAGGTGGAGACCCAAGTGTTCTACACCACACCACAGCCTCTGAGAACATTATAAATAGCAGCCCAAACTATTTGACAATATCAAGATTATATTTTAAAAAGTATCACTGTTCATTTTTGTTCATTTCCAGGCAGGTAAATTACAATCACAAAGCTTTATAAGAAAGCCACAGGAGAATTTTTGTGGGAGCATGTCCATGTGTTCACAGAACAATCTTCTAGACAGAGCAGCTCACATAAATCCACTGCATTTGCAGAGCAATGCACCAGCATTTGTCTTGCTTGCACAAGGCCCCTTCCCACCCCAAAATACCACTGCAAAAACCAAAACTGCACCATTTCATTCTCTGTGCTCATTCGAGGAAAAACAACAGTGACTCATGAACTGCTGTTAAAAACAGAGCTCTACAGTACTGAAAACTTTGAGGAATTATAGATATTATTTTCAAGTCTTAGATTTCAGTTTCTAGCACTTATTCTACCACACTTGAAGTGTAAGTAATTCAGGAGTGCCATGCCCAAAAGTTACCAAGGGATGTCCTACAACCAGGCAATAGATAGCCCAAAACACACGGATATTTCCAAGGAGAGGAAACGGGTACATCCTTGCTTCTGAAGTGAAGCAGAGTTTCAGCTGCCTGGCTCCTCTGGAAGGCCTCATCACTCAGCAGGAAGCAGCAGGAGAGGTGTTTAGGAGCACTGGGCGGGTTGGGAAGCGCATTTCAGGATGCAACGTACCATATCTAGAACTCGTAATGCTGTAATCTGTTTTTCCGCCTCAGAGAATTAGGCTGTATTTCCAACTGCATGGAAATAAAAATCTCCAGGCGTACCTCATTTCCAGACTGGCATTACATCATCTCTAAAAAGCCCTATTACTTAGCAGCACACTCTGCATATTGCAGTGTTTTGTTATTAATACACCAGTGCAATTTATAGCAAAATGGTCAATAAAAATGTGGTTTCTGAAGAGACAAACAGCCTTCTCTCCAGCATTCTCTCTCCTTCTCTCTCTCCTTTTCTCTGAGCTCTGCCCTCACACTGCCAGGGTTCATAACCACCATGCATGGAGCCCAACCCTAATTCCCTATTTACATATTACTTGGGAAGCAATGACACATAAAACAACAACAAAATACAATGGGCTCATATAACACTTCCCAGGTACAGAGAAAAATCTTACTCCTGCTTTGTGGATCTTGCAAATTAAATCAGATTAATAACACAGTGAACGTATTACTGGCAAAAGCATGTGTTTATCTCTAATGATCCTTCCCAGTTCCCATTAAATCTAATTAAAAGGCACTGACTGAGTTTTATTGGAATTCCATTACTGAGGTCCAATCCTGCTCTCACACAGCCTGGCACCCATGGGAAAATGCCCTTCCCTCCTGCAGACGCTCCAGAACATCCTCACCAAAGGAATCTTGCATCAGAACCAAAGCTGGGCTGGGCAGCTGATTCTACAGCAACAAGTCCTGGTTATTTCACTTTACCAACTGCTTAAAAAGGATTATTTGTATCACTTTACAGCATTATGTTTTGGTATATCTTGGGAATTTGTCACATTTTGGTCAACAACTGGCTAGCTAGCTGGGATAAGTTTACAAATATTTTCATCTCTTAGATAGAGATAATTTAAGAGGGAAAAAAATTAACTTGTTCAATTAAAAAACAAACTAGTGGGTTGGACAGAAGGTGCAAAGTCATTATTTGAGTAATTACATTTTTTAAGAAACCCAATTAGTCCCTAATTGCACTTACAAATTTAAGACCTAGTTCTGCAATGTCTACACTTAGCCCAAACTGACATTAAATACAGACTCAATAGTCTGTATGACTCGCTAAGAAGTAGCCAAGTTCTGCTATTTTCATCTTCACTGTTCATCATTAAAAATGTTTTTAGGAAGTGCAATTAAAATGAGTTCTCTAAGCAAAATTTTTTTAATTTCATTTGAAGAAAAAGACTATTAAGCGACAGATTAATACATAAAAAGTAGGGGAAAAGCAACAACATGCTGGGATTCCAAATATGCTACTGTAACAAAACCAATGTTCTATTATCTAAATTACCAGCCTTTCTAGAGAAAGCCATAATTCTAAATTCATGAGTTACAATTACGTAACTCCTTAGAGCCGATGCAAAATGGAGAAACCAAATTTCTTCAACTACAAACAAGAAGAAAAGGACCTGTGAGAAGGTGCTGGAGGAACATTCACTTCCAACCTGCAGAATGAAGTCAATGTGAGTTTTGCCACTTCAAATGCAGAAAGACTGGGGTCCATATGAACCTCAAAGGTATGGCATATGCTTAGATTTACATAGCAGCCGTCACACAGCTCTTCAAAGGAGCACTGTGTGAAGTGAGAGCTTCTCTCCAAGCCTTTGGAGGACAGCTCCTTCAACCTGCCACAGCTCCAGCAGAACTGCTGTGATAAATTAGTAAAAAGCTTGCTACTGAACGAGTTTACACATAGTCTTTTCACATCAAACACCTCGTTTTGAACTTTGAAATGCAGCTTAGCCTTTAAATACTTTGTGTGTTTCTACTTCTTTCTTTTTACTAAACTACAGCTCTCGGAAATCATCGAACTTAACCCAGGTAAGAGAGAATGTGCATGTCAGTTCACAGAAACCCACACACAGAGCCTGCTCAGGCCCCAGGAGTGCCAAGGCTTTGTGTGTGCACTCACACACTCAGCTGAGGACAGACAGACAGCATCACCAAGTGCCTCCAAAACCAGCCAGCCACCGAAACTGCACTTGTGGATATCTCCCACAATTTCTGACTTTAATTAATCCTTATCACACATCCTGCAAAGAACTGTCCCAAATTCCTTGATATATTTTCACCCTCCTCTGTAATTTTGCCTGTCTAATGATAGGCATGTTCTTAAGTAATAGTTCTTTTAGGGTAAATAAATAAGCAGCAAAGTCACTGTGACCTTGGAAGCATCTCTTTTGCACATGAGATACAAATACTTATTATCTATGTTCAAAGCATAACAAAGTTATCTGTGGGAACACACACCTCTGTAGTACAGCACAGAAACAGCTTTTTTAGGTTTTTTTCATGAACACTTTCCAACAGATGGCCAAGCTGCAGCTCAGTCTGGTGAAGAACAGCAGTGCTGGTACACCCAGTTTCCAGCATTAAGCTGCTAATAACGACAAAGTTGTATTGTAAAGGCTCTCGGTGCAGTCACCCGCTGTGGCACCTCACCAGGGAATGAAGGCCATCAGCAGTCATTCCAAGGAGACAAATTTATCTCACCTGGTTTGTGTTTCTGCCACAGGGGTGAGTAATCAAAACTCCCATCAGCCTAACCTTAAGCTTGAAAATTCTATTTCAAAGTAATTTGTTTCCAGATTTTACTTAAATATGGTCAAAGGACACCGCAAAAACAATAAATTCCCTGCTAAGTGGGATGAAGACAGAAGTTTTGGAAGTGCTTTTGTGGCTGCGGAAAGGAGTAAAATTCATGAAGATTTTTCATTCCTTCTAAAAAACAGTTTTCAACTTAGCAAAAAAAAAAAAAAAAGAAAAAGAAAAGAAGTGTGATATGCCATCACTCATGAACTTGAGTTTTAAGTTATGTGACAACATTTTCCCATCCCATATAAAGTCTCCCTTTGCAGGAGCATCTCTTGTCTGCAAGACTTTGCTGAAAAGCTGTTTCACCACGCCAGCACCTGCCTGAGCTCCAAAACACTAAAACCACACATGAAAGAGTGGGAGAAGACAGCAGCTGAGTGCTGCTGACAGCAGTGACGTGCCACCAAAACCCAACACAAGCAAGCCTCAGCACAGACAGCAAGTCGATTAATAATGAGCAATGCAACTCATTAATACTGGTGTGGATACACATCCCACTGACAGCACCAAGGCTATCCAGCTAAACTCCCACTATCCAGGGTATCTCTGCAATTTGGATCACCTCTAGGTAATCACTCCAACCAGTGCAGTGGATCCACGTGATGACGTTCACAGCAGCAGATACAAAAATCAACGATGACAAAAAAAGGTGTAGAAGCCCAGGCAGGGAGCAGGGTGAAGCTCCAAGGCTGGGAAGAGCTGTGGGAAGGAAACGCCCACCAGAACCAGAGAGCAGTGAAGTTCCCTTGAGCGTCTGTAGGGAGAGCAGGTAACAAATGTTGCCTTCTCAGCTTCCCAAACTGTTTGCAAGGCTTTTCTCAGGATCCTGAAATTCATTTGTTGCAGCTATACTGTGAAGGAGTTGCAAGTGTTGCAAAGAATCTGGGTCCATCTCTTTCCTCAGCAAGAACTGACTGAAGCAGAAGGAAAGGAAATCACCTCTTCGTGGCTTCAGTGGCACAACCTCAGCTGAGCAGGACTTAGCCCTTATCCTACCACACTCTCCTGGCTGGATTCCTTTCTGCACATTTCCCTTTTCCATCTCATTTCCATCTTCCCCCCTCCAAATAATCTTCTCTTCACAATTTTTTTATATACATGAACTTGGAAGAGCTGTAACCTGGTTGAGGACAGACCTGATAATACTGAAAGAATTTCACTGTATTTCAAACCCAGAGAAAAGGACTTAGATAATTCAAACTTTGTTGGGGTTCTCCCCCACCTCTTTTTTTCCTCCAGATGTTGCCCAGTCATCTAAGAGAAGGTGCTACCTCTCCCTACAGCACCTTACTAATATTTTATATTACCATGGCTACCACAACACAGCTATTAACACAACCCATGACATTTTCCCAATTCTCTTATTACCTATGGCAAGCCTCAGTGCATTGCAAATTTCAGTGCCTTTCACATACATTAAGCTTAGCATGCTCCAGTGACTCAGAATTTCTTCCTGTAAAGGAAAATCAGCTTGGAATGGTCAATAATTTTTGCATTGTATCATAAAGTTCATCTGATGTGCAAATGTAATTCCCTTTCTGGATGCCTCATCCTGAATCCTTTTCAGGTTGAGACCACTTGACTTTTTTTTTTTTTTTTAAGCAAAATGCCTTTTAAGTCCTAATTTGTGCAGTACTCAGTTTTGATAAGACATGACATTATGATATGATGACTTAGTTGATTCTAAGTAAATTTGATTTATCCCACTTTTGGGGCTGGTATGATTTACAAGGATGTTGCCTTTTAAGATAGGATTGATTTTAATATAAGCTGACAGCATTTTTTTTTTTTTTTTACTTTTTTTTTCTAAAACAGTAAATCAGAGCTAGGTAAGAATGAAAAAAAAAAAGTACAATTAAACAAAATTTAAACACCAGAAATTAATATTCATGCAAAATTGACACTTCCTTACTGCTATGAAGAAATGCAGAGCGACAAATCAGTTTCCAAAACAATTCCACAAAATGTTTGGAAGTTTGATTTTTATTCATAAGATCAGATGCAAGCTACAGTTGCTGAAATCTAATCTGACTGTTCTGTGAATACCATGGAAAGTTCTTGAAATATTTTCCATCAAACAAGCACTACCACGACCACGAATCTTTGTGAACCGAAGCAAAAGCATATGTACCCTTTATGAAACTGAAAAGATTTCCTGAGTACCTTTCCTCTCCAGTTTTTCAAGTGCCGTTCTATGGAATACTATCCTCATTTCCTTGCAATATCCCTGCATCTTGTGTTGCAGTGTTTCAAACATGCAAGTTTGTGATGCTGCAGCAATACTTTTCTCGTTGATAGGTAGCTGTTTCTCATTTTCGCAGCATGAATCACCTATGTAATTCTGATAGCTATGTGCGAAACGGACAGGAGAGATTTGGTAGTTCGACTGGAGCAGAAATCTATACCCCAGACCGACTGTGCAGAGGCATCCGCACTCACCCAGACGAGTTGTAAGCAGTTAGTAAACAATTTAGTAGGTAATATGTATGTGAACGTGATGGAGAGGAGCTGGATGTCTAACTGAGGATTCAAGGCTTTAGAGAGTTACATTTCTACTGAAATCTAACAACCCTCGCAGACTGCATACACCACCACCCAGGGCATCTCATTCATGAGATCACGCAGTTTGGGAGCCGAAGGGCTACAACAAGCTGACAGACAATTTTCTCGTGAGCAGGGTTTTCTACAGCGGTAAGAAAACCTGAGTCAGAGCAGCGCATCGCCGTTCCCGCACCTGAGCCACACAGAAGGCGGGCTCGGGCTATGCTTAGAAAATATCCAATTCAAACATCTCGCAGGAAAATGAGAGCGCTCTGGTGACTGTGCAATAGGCGACAAGAAACCCCGAGCACCGCTCCGGCGGGTGAACCGCAACCCTCTTGGATCAGGGACTTCTCTGATCAGAACAGAGTTGGAAGTTCCATGATCGCCCACCCCGCCGCTGCGGGACTCCGAGCCCCCGTGCCCAAATCCAAGTTCAGGCACTGAGCGAGCGGCAACTCGGGGACATTGAGAAGGGAACTTTTGGAAGGCTGTGGGAAGCGGAGGGCGCTCGCCGCTCCTGCGGCACATCTCCGCCAGCCGCGGGGCTGGCTCGGGGAGCCGCGGCCGGGACCTGGGGGGGGTCACCGGCAGCAGGGGCGCTTCCCGCCCGTGGCGGATCGCACCCCGTGGTTCGTGCCCGGTGATGCCATCGGGACCATTGGGGACATCATCCCGCTCCTCGTCCCCGTGTAGTCGCCGCTGCCAAGGTTCGCCCCCAGCCCAGCGCGGCGCGCCCGCAGTACAGGCGTGCGGGAGCGCGGTGATGGAGCGGGGTGATGAAGCGCGGTAAGAATGGGAGCGGGGTGATGGAGCGGGGTGATGGAGCGCGGTGATGGGTGCGCTCCGCGGCCGCGCCCGTCCGCGCAAGGGGACAAAACTTCCCAAGCAGAAGCGGCTGGAAGTTCCCCGGCTCCGTACCCCGCCAAGGACGCGCCTTACCTCCGCGGGCTGCCGCTGCCAGCGCCTCGGCGACGGGCGGTAATCCCCAGAGCGCCGCCAGGGCCAGGAGGAGAGCGGACATCGCGGCGGGCGTGCGGGAGAAGAGGCAGGAGCCGAGCCTGTCGGCCGCAGGTGCGGAGCGGCAGAGCCTGTGCGGGAGGAGGCGCGGCGACACCGCCGGCNCGGCCCCGCACCGCCCCGCGGGGCTCCGCGCGCCGCCCCCCCACAGCCGCACGCGCGCGCCGGAGGCGCGAAGCCGCCTCAAGGGAAGCGCCCCTCAGCCCCTGGCCCCACCCGCCTCGCGTGGGAACGGGGATGTTCTCTGGAATTTGAGGGCTTGTTGCGGCTTTTTTTTTTGTTTTTAGTTCGCAACGGCGAGTAGGGCTGAGGGAGGAGAAGTGAGTTAGCAAAAAGGGAAAGAAATATATATAATATAAAAAAAGGAAATTGAACTCCATGGGCCCTTTTGCCTTGTGAAGATGCGGGGATGGCGGTGATGAGGGAACGGGGCGCGCCGCCTCAGGATGAGAAGTCATTGTCTGGAGCTGCCCAGGTAAATTCGACTTCGGTTAATGATGCTCCACAGAATAGCAGGATGATTTGTGGTAAACAAAAGAGCCCGTCCAGTTCCAACCTCTGCCATGGGCGGGGACACCTTCCAGTAGACCGGGTGGCTCCAAGCCTTGGCCATCCTGTCCTTGAACAGGGCTTTTATTTAAATAATTCACAGGCAATGCAAGGAGGGGATCACACTGCTTTAGCAGCACAATGCCATCTCCAATGACCACTCAATCTAAGTGTTCTTTGCCTTGAGGTAAGTCTCAGTTCACAGCTGATACAGCCTGTTTAGACTTTATGGGACTTCACACAGGAGTACTACCTTGAAACGGCCCCATACCAAAACTACAGTTTATCACACCTTCACACATTTGTTTTATTTATTTTTTTAAACAGACTCTTTAATAGGTGAAAGGTGATAAAGCTTCTATATCATCATCAGATATTAATTTCCTCCAAAGACAGCCAGGTGCTAATTTTGATGGCTGAGACCTTCACATTCCAAGGGTAAAGCCTCAGCTCTTTTCACCTTCACATTTATGTCCACAACACAGAACCTAAATACTTTTTATATGAAGCGCTATGGCCAAAAGGCTTCCAGGACCAAACAGACCAAGCAATGCTGAAGGACAGAAAACTACACAACATAGTATGTCAAATATTTCATTATTTCTGTTGGGGCAAGTTCAGTTGCCCAAATAACTGAAGCAAGCAGTCTGGGTCCCAGAGTCGCCTCTGAGGTCAGGGATTGTCAGGACTCACAGAGGGTTGTAGGTTTGCTTGTTGACAGCAAAGAATTTACAGCCAAAGGGGAAATCCAGTTGGATCAAATTCTGTATTCATCTACTGTCTTTAAACCCTTTGTAATTCCCCCACAGTCAATTAGCATTTATACAGCCATAACTGAGCAGAATTATGGATCCCAGAGTAGAAAACCTTTGCTAATACCGAAACAGGTCTGAATAAAGATGAAAAAATCTGGCAGTGTCCATGGTCTTGGAAATCAGTTGCTTTTATAACCAAAATGAAGTCATGCTGAATGTCACACTGGAACATCATTCCACCTGGTTTACAGAAGAGATTGCTCTGTGTCCTGCCTCGAACTTCCCAAGCCACCTATACAGCTCTTAGGCGTTAATTGTGGCTTTATTTGAGCAACCTTTTGCATTTCAAATACAAAAATGTGTAGACAGTGGAGCAGTGAGAAATACGTGTGAAGGAAAACAAGGCAATTCTAATTTTAAGGAACTCCTCTTTAAATCAGTGACATTCCCCCTGTGCCAGGAGCCTCACATGGTGCAAAGACAGGCATAATCGCAGTGAACACACTGTCCCAGCATTCTCAGGATGTGTCTTTGCAGAATAGTCTTCTTTCATCTTGACTTCTCGCATCTTCTGTAAAACTTTCAAGGTCTGCAAGGCTGCAAGTGTTGGTGCTTTTCCCCAAAACATTATCTGTTAATTGGCATGCTGCCCTTTCGTGCCTCCTCACAAAAGAATATCAGCTAAAATCCTGCTTTTCAGCAATCTAATTTGCTCCTTTTCATTCTTATTCCATACTTATTTAACAACAGTCCTCACTACTCTCCGTGAATAATTTCCTTTAATGATACGGTACCATTTAATGCCCATTTTAAACATTAGCATTTATGAAAGACTTTGAAGAACTGATTGATCTTGCTTTCAATACTGTTGATCGCATATGCACACGAGCTTATTAAAATATTTAAATTATATCTACAATAAAAGTCATAGCCTCCTTGTTTACAGGATATATACTGTTGAAATGGAGTATGCAGTGAGAATTATGACTTAAAACTCTATTACTGATAAATAGTTATGTTTTAAATGGCCCAAAAATGTAACTTTCTTTAGGATAACATTATGAGGCAAGAATTTTCATAGAAGTCTGTTTTTTTAAAATACAGGCTGTTGAACAAATAAAAGTTGACCTTTGATAAATCATTCCTCTCAGCCTCATTTCCATTAAGCATCAATTGCTATGAAGTGATGAAAGGATGGTGAGTCTCTGCATGATGGAATGGGATGACCTCAACAATACTGTAAAAGTACATAGAAGTAACTGCCACTCTCATCTTTCCTTTCCACATCCAAAAAAACTCTCCACCAAGAACTGTATGAAAGTTTTAATGTATATATTCCATGAATAAACAGAAAAATGTTTGCTGAAACATCCATAATCCAAGGCAGTATCTACACATATATTATGATTCAGATGCTTCAAGCCATCACCTGCTGTATGACAGGCTTTTTAACCTCAGACTTAAGAAAAAAAGAGGAATGGCAATTTTAGCTGGAAGCAGTTTCTGCATTTCCAGCCTCCCTGTTGCTGTTTGAATGCACACAGCTGTGTTCAGATTTCTCTGTGGTGTCTGAATGCCGAGACACGTAAGACCAGTGGCAGGTACACAGCTCAGGAACCAGACTGGCTTGTCAAATATTTATTGAAGTCTTCACTCAGTCCCATTTGAAAAAAAACTAAACCAGAAGCACTGGAGAGTTACATAGAGAGCAGATACAGTGGAGAGCTACAGAAAGGAATCAAGGGAATCTCTTTTCCTTGCTACAGCCGAAAAAAGGAAGTTAATTGCATAGAGACTAGACTGAAGTACTGGTCAGAAGTAAATTCAAAGTTAAAACTGCTGTTAGAGATCTGCTCACACCTACAGTACTTTATAACTTCTTCCTCGTAATCGGAGTTATTAACACTGACAAGTTAAATAAATTAATTCATCAAACTATAGAATATGATGAAATCTCTTATTGAGATAAATTAAACAAAATAGAACCAATCATTCATACTTGCTGGTATAATACAACACAAGAATATTAATTATCACCAAAATGTAATTCTGGCATTAGTCACTATGAAACCACCTGGACTGCATCACTGAAACCTGGGTTCTGCTCTTGTTTATGGTGTGCCAGCCACGGCCTTCAAGTGGTTGTGTGGGTAGGCAGGGAGGGTGGTGTCAGTGACTCCCCCAGTGCCTGATGTGACAGGGACAGTGGGGACAAAGTTTGCTGGCTGGTGTGCAGCCCTTTGCAGAGCATCACAGTGCCTGGCCTGGTTGCTAGGGGATGGTGCTGGCAGCCGGTCCAAAGGCAGTCGGGTGTCCTGCCCTGTCCCACCACACAGAGAAAAGTTGCCAGGCAGCAGCTGACACAGGAGCAGAAAGGAGAAAGTATTTGAGAGGATCAAGAAGGGAAGAAAGACCAAATATTAAAAACAGAACAAAAACCCCAGCCTGTCTGAATCCAGGGGGTTGCATTACACACTGTCCCTGTTGGAGAAAACATCCCTAAAGGAATTTTTCATTACTACAGTGCAACGTTGGTTTCATTATTAAAGGCTTTCTGAATGTGCATCTCCAACAGCTGCAGGAAAAGTTCTCTATGTGTGAGTTGTAATGTGGATATTTGCATACCAAGTGTCACGGATGGAAATTGCTGCCTGGCATTCCAGATTTGGTGTGGCTTTAATACATAAATTGAGAGGTATGAAAACCCACATAAAAACGAATCAGTGTGAAGACTCTGCCTCACAAGTTCAACAAGAAATGGGACACAAAGCAAAATGAGAATTCCTAAACCTGGAAACCACAACCTTGATCTGCACTAAACTCCATCTTCCAGCTATTGTAAAGAAATTCTGATTTTTATTTTTTCTTGCAAAACGCTTGAGAAGTGGTGCTGGCCCACACCAGGGGAAATGCAATGAACTGATGCAACTCTGCTAAAGGGCAGCTCAATGCCAGCTTGTGGTACACAGACATCTGCTCAGGACAAGTGACATTTTGCAGTTAACTGGACATGCTTTAGCGAAGGCATAAATGGGAAATCTTAATGCTGATTGCAAGGTTTGCTTCTCGTAAAAATAGCCTCATAAAAGTTATTAGAATAGAAAAGAACTCATCACCTTTCCAAGTCTGCCTAAAGGACAATTTTGAGACACACACAAAAACCCCCATTTCTTTCAAAAGAAACTTTCAAATCATTCTATTATCCAATAAATTAAGAAGTTTACATAAAATGGGCCAATTTCCTTACCCACTATCCTGCTGTACTCAAAGGTGTTGCACCCACATGCAGGGAGAGATGATATTTATTTTCAATGAGAGGAGTAGGAGCTCCTTGTCCAAAAAAAAGTTCTCAGAAAATGTATGAAAACTAGAAAAAAAGAGAAAAATATCTAGTTCCTTCTGTTTCAAACTCCCACGGTAAAATTTGTGACCAGACCACGTGGCTTCTTAGCCAGTTCAAAGTACTTCCTTCAGCAGTTTATCCCAAAATAAATATACTCCATAGCTCCGAGTAACGCAATAGAATTACCTTTGTTTAATAAATGAGATTTTCTGAGACAGTGGACAAAGTTCATCTCCCAAATACCCATGAGCATGTGCTTGATCATGAATTTGTTCTACCTCTTTAGTCCTCAAGGTCCAGTTACTGAAATTGTTGAGAGCTGGACTATTAAGTGCTTCTCTAGAGGCAACCAGTTCTACCACTAATAACTCCATAGTTTACAGCACTGCAACCTATTTATGAAATTTTCAGTTTCATCGTGCAAGTCTTTTGAGGTAAAGTACGCAGCTCTATCTGCCTCTTTTATTTTCCTAAACACAGCATCAGGAATAACCTAGTAGGATCTTTCTCAGTGATAGGAAATGATTAAAATAATAATAATGCATAATGCATAACGTCATTGACAGAAGTCATTATCCATTTCCACAATCTCCTATTAGGTTCCCATATCTTACTGCTCTCAAGGATCATATATTTGCAATTTGCCAGAAGCAGAGAAGGAATATCTGAAAACCAAGGTGTTGGGTTTTTTTTTTACACCTGGTGGTGCTGAAATTATAGAGCCTTGTGCTGTAAATGGATGCTATTTGACAAATATCAATTGTGTATTCCCAGTTGTGCAGCATAAGAAGATGATATACCACAGAAATAGAGGTGCCTCTCTCGAAAAACCTGGGGAGCACACGGTTGTTTGGAAGGCCCTGGAAATACATAAACCATTTCTCTTTATGTGATAAAGCCAACTATAGTAAATATATTTATTATTTAAAAATTACAGTTGCCACTCTCTGTTGTACATCTGCTCTTCATGCCAAAATTATCCCAGCTTGAAGCAAAACAGTGATGATGCTTCACATTTGTATTTTGGATGATTTTCCTGAGGGAAGAGCCCTCCCTTTCCAGTCCAAACACACCTCCACAATACTCGATTCAGCAGCCTTACAAACTCATAACATTTTCCCTCCTTGATAAACATTAGACACATGCATTACTGCATTACTGAAGGCGCCTGTATGAAATCTTTCCTTCAGGCACAATATTTTTCTGCAGAGCAGTGGAATTTTACTGTTTGGATGAGGTTTAGCCCCGTGGCTGGTGGTGCATCATCCCAGGCTCTGTCCCACCCCTACTGCAGCGGCATCAGCGCTGCCCGGCCAGGCACGAGAGCTTCTGTGCATAACTGTTTATTATCCAAACTTCCTTTAACTTTCCCTCTAGGAGAAATTAGTGGTATTTACCAGGCTGAGATGTTTGGAAAATTATCCTGCTGACAGCTATTATATTCACTTTTTATTCTCTTCTTCCAAAATGTATCAGAATGAAAACTTATGAGTCTGCACCACAGCGTTTCAAAGGCTAAACGAGCCTCCCCCCCGACCACAAAGCAAATTATTATGCGACGGCAGCCAGGTGCCATAGCAGGGTTTTCATTCTGGTTTTGGGCTAAATCTGATTAATCATAAAACAGATCAAATAAAAGAACATCTGGTACAAGATTTTTGCCATATAGATAAAGGCTTTACGGTGGCGGTCCAAATGACTACTGTGGCAAACAGCCACCATTACAACAGTAGGCAAAAAAAAAACAAAAATCAAAACAATTTGCATAAAAAATTGTTTCACTCCATAAAGCCAAGAATAGAGCATGCAAATGTCATTAAAACGTTAAAAAACAATCCCAAAAACTCGGTAGGCGAATAATAATTGTCTCTACTATTAAAACATCATGCACAAGGTACCTTGTTTAGAATTTAAAAATGCAGACATGCTCCAGTCTGCACGATGCTCTTATGCTTTTAGCATAATCAGGCTTTGAATGTCATTTAAATGTACTTTTTAATATAATTTTGTCTTTCATCGGGGAATAGTAAGGCTGCGACAAAAATGGTTTCGTTTATTTCCTCACTTTTGTTCTTTTTATAAAAGGTAATGTGAAAATGTGCCCCGGGGTCTGCCCCATCCCGGCGCAGACGATCTGAGAAGTTTGGGAGGAGCGGGATCTGTTTGCAGTCCTTGAGTGCCCCCCATAGGCTACTGCTCAAATCATCGCTTTAAACTAGCCTCAAACCCAAAAATCTTCCAATTTGGGGGAAAAAGGAGCCTAAAATCTTAAAATCGAAGTCGTATCCCCCCACCCCCTATAAAATTATAAATCACAAAAGAAAATTATAATGTTTTACATAAGTGTTGAGCCAGTCACTATTTACATTGTATTTTATTTTTTGAATAACCTGTTTAGTAGGGTTAAGGCTTCAGATAATTCTAAACATAATTTACTTTAATGTTGTTATTCAAGTTGAAAAATATCAATAGAAACAGCATATTTTAAAAGCTATAATAGTTACTTTTCTAACAGAATTAATAATGAGTTCAAGTTTTTATTTTATGGGAATAAAAATTGCAAAAGCATACTGTAACTTGAAATTATATAGTTTTCAAAATAAGATATTTGATATAAATTCTATTAGAAAAGAAATTTTTAAAGTTACCAACCAACAAGATAATTATGGTGAATACTTAATTAGTAGGACTTTTAAACTTGTGTAAATATTCCCTTTTTTTATAACTTACACTAAAATATGCTGTCATTTTATCTGTGGTTGATGTTAAAGTAAATCTCATGCTTTTCAGCTAAAGAAACTCCACACATGACCTTGGTAGAGTCTGATACCTCCTTGTCACATTCCCACCCACCTTTGGAGCATCTCATGTCTACAAATGCACTTAAGGAGCATGAAAAAGGAAAGTGGTAGAAGAGGCAAGGGAAACAACTGAGAGAAAAAAAAATTAATTTGTATTTTAAAAAATGTTCAGTGGGTGCAGTCATTGAATAATATGCTAGAAGGTGCTCAAGAATGGAACATAAACCCACTGAGGGGTTATTTCCCCCAGGCTTATTTGTCTAATGCTGTTAGGGAATCACAGAGTTTGCTCTTATGTCTGTAGATGGAATAACAATGAAATGCAGAAACTGTCACATGAAGGAGAGGGAGAGCTAAAAAGAGAAACTACAGTGAACGATGCAGACAAAAATCCAAATTCAACTTCTAAGCAAAGATCACATTCATCTTTATTTATCTCTTCCTTATAACTGAAGCAGGTAGATCTGCTACCAGTGCAAGGGCACAAATCAGAATATCACAGCTCTGTATGTTGAATTTCATCCCTGACCTAAAACTGCAGAGTAACTGCTCCCATGGAATGATTTTGATTCTCCTGGGTGTGAGGTCCAGCTCGTTTGCTGTTACCCTTCTTTCACAGGAGAGACTTTAGCTCACATGGAAGTGGCTGATGCAGTGGGACACTCAGCAGCCTGTTTCTCCTCCCAAGCTCTGCAGTGCACACTGAGTAGGTCTGGAAGAAATTTCTTTAAAAAAGTTGCTAGACAGATCTTGACTGATAATAATTGTACAATCCCTGATTGAGCTTTTAGAAGGACTCCTCTTGAAAAATATGATTCTGATTCAAAACGTTGATTTGCTCCCTTTCCCCTATCTCTGTCTCATCTGAAGGATGGATATCCTCTTCCTCTGGGCAGGACAAATTCTGACAGTTCCTTACCCAGAGGATAGTGCTGGTGGGGTGAAAAGAGAAGAGCAGAGAGACCCAGACCTTTATGTTCAACCAGCTCTGTGTTTTGGTGATCCTGGTTAAGGTGGGATCTCACTTCAGTAACCTGAGCAGCTCTTTCGTGGCTGTGTGCTCCCTGCCCATCTAAAGGGGGAGCAGAGCAAGCTGTGCACTCATGCAGAACTGAGGACACTGGGTATTAGGTAATACCCAATGACACTTACATGTGCAAAAAAACTTCAAGGACTTCAACATTTTTGTTTAATACAGGCACAGCAGCAAAAGAGAACAGATGATGTCAAACACACATGAATGTCTGTGGGTGTGAGGGACCCGGCCTGAGGGACTGAGGCTTCACTTTCAGCTTTAATCATGAGGATATGAACATGGACCTGTTCTTCTCCAGTCCTTTTCCTTTGATAGCAACATGCAGTTCTCTGCACATGTAGAAAAATGGGGCTCAACTCTGCTCCATGCAAGAGGGACACAGTTCAGCATCTGCCTTTTCCTTTTCAAAGGGCTTTCAAGGATTTTATCACAGAAGTCTGAAAGAAAAAATACAGCAGGATGAGAGAGGAAATTCTTTCATGGATAAATAGCTAAGTGATTAGAAACAAAGGGTAGCAGCAAATTATTATTATTTTCTCAGTGGAGAAAGTGGAAGTCACCCCAGGAATGCCCAAGGATATTTCTGCAGCATCACATGCAAGCCAAGAAGACATCCCTTACACTGGGGTTTATTTACCCTTTGTCCTAATACATGCAGAAGCTTTGTGTAAACCAGTAACGTGGTGTCCTTCCTCTGAATGAAAATGCAGGAGATTGAAGAGTGAGGAAATGATACAGGGAGCAAGAAAAGGCAGAAAGGGAAACCCAAGAAACGAGCAGAAGAGAAAGTCACTGGCAGCCGGGTCAGTGGGGAATACCGGTCCTAAGAGAAACATTCTCCAGCTGATCTGAAAAGCTAAAATCTGATTCAAAGAAACAAAACCAAACCAAACCAACCAAAAAAACAAACAAAAAAAAAGGAAAGGCAGGAATGAGAATTAATTGTCTGATGGAAAGAGGTGTTAAATAGCCATTTGTCCACAGGAGGATTATTGAGTGAAGGGGTCCTGCAGCTTTCAAAATCAGACCTTATTTACCTCTCTTCGGTCTTTTTCTTTGCAGTAGAATACATCCCAAAGCTGGCTCTTGGCAATACTTCCAGATGATAATAAACTCAAACTAGCCGATTTCCACCATTAACTTATTCTGAACACTATATTTAAGGGTTATTAGTGTCTGAAAAAAAACCCCAAAGCAAACAAACAAAAAAACCCAGACACAAGGGATAGTATTTATGTCATTTCTGAAAGTAAACAAAAGTATCTCTGCAAACACATAAGCTAGGAAGGAGACAAAAACATTTAACAAGATCTCATATTAAATACACTTTGATAGAAAGCTTAATTCCTTCTTTCTGAAAAAAATCTACAAGGATAATGCTGTAGTAGGACAAGTGGCTGGGATTATTTGAAATGAAGGCAGGACGATCTTGTAGTGCCCTATGGCAATCCATCTGGGGAAGATTTCAAAAATACCCAACATTTACTTTAATATAGTCTGTCCCAAAGGCAAAACTATTTGCTTTTCACAAGGATTTTTATGAGCTACATCTTAAAAGTAATCACTGGAAGAGATAATTTATTGTTAGCTAGGGAGGATATTGAAAGGCAGGGGAGCTATTAATCATCTATGCAGATATGGGTGAGATGCTGGCCCTATGGAAGTCAATAGCAAAATTCCCATTGACATCTGTGAAGCTGGGCTATTACTTTCCATGCTGGAGGTTTAAGTGTTTGCTCTGTCTGTTAGGTCAAGTTTCTTGTTCGCATAATTTTCTGATTTACACAGAGTTACGCCAAGGCTTGACCGAAGGAATATCTCCAGGTTGCTGAAATGAATGTTTTTCTGCAGGAGGATTCCTTCAACATTTATAACAAGAATTGTTTCTGAATTACAAGATGCAGGTGTGCTGTAAAATAGGGGTTTAGAGGTACAGTCAGTCTTTGTGCAGAATTGAGAGGAGGCTGTGGCTGAGATCTTGTTGAGAAAGACATTGTCACGCTCTCTTCCTGGCAATTCCATTGGTGTTTAATTTTGCTTTCCTTTGGAGAAGTTCACCATGGAGTTGTCAAATCCAACAAACCAACAGCAAGTCCATCCAATAAACAATCCCAGAAATATCTACACTCAAAATGCTTTCATACCAGTGTCCTTCAGCATAATCCATGCCCTCTGTGGAAAGTGGGGATATGAGCCTCAAGAGCTAACTCCGCATAAAAAAAGAAAAAATATCCAGAAAAAACACACAGCTTTAAGCAAAGCTCTTCCCTTTTCTGTTGGAGAGGGTGATATGTTTCATAACAGATCACTTGGTGACATTATGCCACTTAGATGTCATGATCAACACACTCTCACTCCTCTTCAGTATTTAGATTCTTTGTGAAATGTGTTGCCGGTGCTTCATAAAGCTCCATCTCCTCTGCAGCCATAAAGGATGTGATCAAATTATTTCTACCTGCTTGTAGACAAAGTGCTCTGGAAGCATCATTTTTAGTCTCAGCCCATGGGAACAGAAGTGATTAAAAAATTGCTGTTTAAAAATAGCATCACACATCACCAGCAGTCCATCGTGGAGTCAGCTGTAAACCAGCAGCAGCAGAGATGTTTGTTTTTACCCTCTTCTGGGTTGTCATGGCAGACAAAACATTCTCTTTCTCCAAAGTGATTTGTTCTGAAAGCCCAAGTATATTTGTTTTTCTGAGCAAATCCTTATGATTAATAGTAGTAGGTGAGAGTTATTCTGTGTGCTTTATTTTAATGAATAAAACCCAAAACACAGGGAGGTTTGTGTTCAAACAAGGCTGGAACAAAATTCAGGGAGATATTTTTGCTTTTCATGTGTCTTTTGTTCGGTGTTCAGGATTCAAATGTGTAGCACCATGCTCTAAATCCCTATATGGGAAAAGCAGGGTCAAGCCCCAGTGATGGATTAAATCTCACTATCCAGAATATTTGAAACTGCTGTTTTGTTCAGAAGCACGGGGCTGATAAAAGGAACGATAGCCTTATCTATATATTTGTTTTCATGTATATTCAAAACAGGCTGAAAAGCCTGGTCTCTCTTAATTAAATCATGAATAAATATGAGATTTCCTCCTGTTAAAGCCCAGCCTGCTGCCTGATCTCAGACTTTCCACACCATGCAGAGTTGGATCACGCAGGTTCAGCTGGCTGAACCCTGTTGTCAGCAGCTTGAGTGATACGTTCGGAGTGCATGATCTGGTCTGGCATATAGAGAATGAGATCCATTGAACACAATCCTGGCACCCCAGAGCCTAAAATTCAGATTCAAAAGATGCACTGGCCTCCTTCCCAGGGCTGTGGGATGTCACTCCTGGCAGTCATCACCATGATCCCACTTCCTAGGACCCATGCTCCAAGGAGTCAGGGAGCAGAAGGTGAAATCCCCAGGCTGGGGACTCATCTGAGCTCCCCAAAAATACAGTCCCACCTCATTATTCCCTGGGAGAGAAAACACATGGAGTAGCCAGGAAGCTGGGACAGAAGATCTGGACCCACAACCAAACCCGCCAGGAGCACACCCAGATGTCAGAGGTTTTGGCAAGCATCGCTCTCCCCATCCTTGGGAGAGTAGGGTCCTTGGGATATGTAGGTCCCACACATGAGCTGCTTTCTGTCTGTCTGTCATCCTGTGGCTGGCCACCCACCCATGCCCAGTTTGGGTGGGGAGATGCTCCTGGGAAAGGAGCACATGCTTCTCTTCCCTGCAGAGTGCAGAAGGCAGCCAGACACAACAGAGGTGGGTGGTGGATGGCACGGGAAGGAGCAGGAGGACAGTCTAGGACATGTCATCAGTGTTCGGCACACAAAAAGGCATCAGATGCAAAAAGCATCTTAATTATGGCAATTCAAGGCAGAAATAAAATTGCCTTCCTAATTCTGGAGAGCGCTGATAGGAAACACCCACCCTGCTAAGGCTGGAGCACAGATGGAGCTGGACTGCCAGTGATAAGGTCATTCAAGGAGGAACATGGAAAGGGCAATGCCTTTGGGGCAAGGTCCTGCTCTTTCACTGCATGCTGTCCTTCTGCTAAAACTGTCAGACATTGCCTCTCATTGCCCCAATTTACCAGTTGCTTCAGGAGAAGAGCTAGTGAAAAACATGCTTTTCTGGATCAAATATTTCCCATTTGTCCAAGCTTTTCCAAAAAGCAGCTGATTTCAGTGCCTGTATGGCTCTGTGAAAAGGCTGTGACGGTTTGTTCCTCAGGCTTTTCCATGCAATGCACAAAAGCCTTTTTCACTTCCCCAACTATCCATATCCCCAGAAATGCATCACAAGCCAATATTCATGTAGACTTCCAGAGCACTGCAATATCCTTGGAGGTGATGAGGGTTCTCAAGGAAGATGACTAACCCTGATTTTTTAATCAAACAGCAGAGGGTTGTAGTGCAAACAGAGACTCAGATGCCATTTTCATATCCCATTCCTCACTCAGTGTGTTAATCCTCAGTAACACCTGATCTGCCCACAGGCTGTGGAAAGAAGGGCAGACTGTGTCCTGCCTGCACTGCCCTCAGCTGTAGAAGACTAAACTCATTCTGCTGGGTGGTAGAGAGAGGATTCTGAGCCTGCCAGGAGCCCATAAAGGCCAGCAGCCAAGCAAGGGACCTGGACAGGCTGAAGATGACATGATGGCAATCTGAAGAAAAGATTGAATCAGGGTAGGAGCTCCCTTTTTGAAGAGAGGAACACACAATGGATGAGGAATAGTTATAATTCTGAAGCCTGACCGTAAAAGCCATGCTCTGCCACTTGCTATATAAATTTAGGGCACCTTAAAATGTGCTGGGGAACCAATGTGCATATGGAGAAATGTAAGCATGCATCCATGCAAGTGCAGTGTTTGGTAGAAATGGAGGCAGGGAGTGGGGAACCAGCTAAGTATAATTTTATGCTATGCTGAAATACTCAACACAGGAAAATCAAGGGTATATTTTTTGTGTGCATTTTTCAAGTCCAGGCCATATTTAATGGTCCAATTTTGAGTTATTTTTCTCCCTCACTGTTCCTGTGTTAGAAATCTCACGCACATGTTGTAACAGATTGTGTAATGGCTTTATTTTCCTGTGAACAGAATTATTTTGGTGCTTTGAACCCCATTCCAACCCCTGTCTCCTTATCAGGTGAATCTCCACTCTTTCATCGTACTTCTACATTAAGTTGCATTTCTTGGGCCAATTCAGGACACTTGTTCAGCAGCATAGTACACAAATTTCAAATTAGCTTTCAAAGTAACCACCAATTTATCATTTATTTATATGTCCTTTTTATATCTAGCTTAACACTTAAGCATTAAGAAAAAAAATAGTCTTTGAGTTTACTATTGCATTTCACTCTGCATAATTGGTGCATGAATCTCCTTTTGTCTGATATACAAAACTCAGGTGACGGGGTGTAATTCAGCTAACATTTCTGCTTTTAGTACATCTTTCTTCCTGAATTTCACTAAAAGAAGTGGGAAAAAAGTAGATGTGTGTCATGTCATACAGAGTTTTTACATTGTGGAATTCATAACCCTCATAGGACAATAACATAAATGATGCATCATCAAGTTCTGCATTGTCTGAGGCACGTACCTGACACTGACAGAGACAGAGCTTTTCTGAGTAATCCTTTCACACCATCAGCCTTGGAGGTGCTCTACTGCCCTGGGCAAAACTCCACGCTCACCAGTCACCCGTACAAACGGGTCCTGAGTATTTTGCAAGAGTCACTTTTAAGACTAGAGTTCAGCCTTCTTCTGTCACTCATGTTATGGCTGCTTTTCAGAAGCAAGGCTGCTGCTGTAGCTATTTTTTTCTGAAAATGAAAAAACCTTTCGTTCTGTGTTTTGTTACTGGTTTGTTGTTCTTTTTGGGGAGGTTGGTTTTGTTTGTTTGTTTGTTTTTAATAAAACTCTACCTGTTCACACCCCATTTCTCATTCTTGTTCCCATCCTGGCTCCCAATGACCCAGCAGAGGTTGGGAGAGCCCCTGACACTATGAAAGGAAGAGGCAAATACCACCCTGCAAAAATCAGTCCACCTGAAAATGTCAGGCCACCAAAACTGCTCCTTGTCAGCTGCAGCAGGAACTATGAGCTGCTCAGCTTCACAACAGAGCAAAAGTGAAACAAGTAAGAGTGGTTTGCTTTGTGTCTTGGTGGTTGTTGCTTGACAATGGAGGAATTTTATTAAATTGAGAAACTTTGGAGTTAGAAGGTATCTGAAGAGAAAATAAAACACTGACCTTTTTACAGGTTTAAAAAAAAATAAGAAAAAGGAGATTATGGAGAACAATATCTAAAACAAACAGCTTGGAATACTGGGTATCAGGGACTTATTTGGTGATGGAGAGGAAAACTTACTAGATATGAGTTCCAGTAATAGCTTTCTATAGCAACCACAGAAATATGAGATCTGGGCAAAAGGAGAGAGAGAGAAAGAGAGAGAGATTCTTTTTGCTCTGATGATGAAGACAACAATTTTTCTTTGAGCATGTCTAGAGAAATATACCAAAAGCCTTTATTCACCACATGCTGAACACAGGAATATGAGAATACCTTATAATGTGATGTGTAGGTGCCTTGTTCTCTCCCAATATTCTTATCTATCCCACCTAATGATAGTGAGAAAAAGATTGTCTTAATTTTAAATTTTACTTCTTTGAATGAATATTTGCTTACTAAGAGTGATTTGCATTTTGTTAAGCTAGGACACACCTGTACAATCATATACTGAAGGCCTTAGACAAGAAGATTAAAATGTTAAATAATTTCAAGATAGAATTTGCATGTTCTGACCCTGAAATTGCAAAGATATAGGCATAGCTGTGGCAGTTATACACTTTTTACTTACCAAACTAAATAATTATGAATGCAAAAAAGTCAAACTAAAAGATCAAAAATCGATCTCAAAGCTTATCCAGAGTTTCTGCTTCAAGTCTAAAGATCTTTAAATTATAGCTGTGTTTTGAAGTTATTTTTATAATAAAAGATAAACTGATTTATTTTGGTTTACTTACAGACAAATCCTACTTAATTTAGCACTAATGATTATTTGTTAACTTATGCTTCCTTTCAACCATATTTTAAATTTCAGTGAAATTAATATAAGTTATGAACATGAAGATGAGAAAAGTAAATCCTGAGTCCTGAACTTGAGTGCGATGCTTGCTAAATGCTTTGCACTGGTTATTTCTTGCTCAGACACACAAGTTTCTGTTAATCCTCTGTTGCTGTGCAAGGATCCTGCCTGGTTCTGTCAGCCTCTTCACCTGAGCACCTACATTTGTACTTTCCTGTTGCTGTCCCATCCTGTCCCTCTCACTCCTTTAGCCCAATCCTTGCTCAAGCCCAGAAGAAAAAAGAGTTTGAAGCTCTAAAAGGTTTGCTTCTACCTTACCCGGTCCTGCCTGACATGACCTTGTGTAAATTCTTGTATTCCATATTTATGCCACAGTTCCCATCTTCCTCAGGTCTTGAGAAGCTGCTAGGAATAGATGTGAATCCTGACAGTAAAAATGAACAACATGAAAGAACGAGACTTGCTCTTTCCCCCTCCTCCATCTGAATCTCTGTTCTAGGCAGCAGCACCAAGGGCTTTGGTTTCCCACTGCAAATGAACCTGTCTCTGCTGAAAGGCAACGTTATGTAAGATTTATATGTTGCAATTATAAAGTATATTATTTTTAGACGTTTCTCCAGTGTTACAACATTTCAGCCAAAAATCTAAAGCTGCATAAAAGAGCACTTGAAGTGTAAACCTTGAAATGCAGTTTTAATGGTGCCCTCAGCTTGGCAGCAACCCAATGTTGCACCAGTCCTGTACCAGGAAAAGCAATAAACTCCCTAAAGGGTCTGAGGGGGGAACATCAGTTAGGAAGCACCTAAATATTAATACTGGTTTGCATTCAGGAATCCCATTCACAATGGGATGCCTCAAGCCAAAGTTTCAATCCTGCAAAAAAGCCTTTAATCCACACCCCGATATTGGGGGGCATAGGATATATGTCTAAGCTGCCTTGGTAGTTTCAGTGGACCTGATGAGCCAAGAATTACTAGCTGTAAAACTGGGTTGTGGTCAATGTAAACTTAATGAATCCAGAACAAACTGGTAAAAGCAGAAAAATGGCAACCTTGGTGCCCTATATAACTTCTCCCTTAAAGGTTCCCTGTTCCTACAAAAAAGTTATTGAGAAACATGTGGAAAGAAAAGAAATAAAAAAACATTGTTGGTCAAAACTAGAATTCCTCAGACTTTTATCTAGTTCATTTTGTGCCACAGAATGTTCTCAGGTATCAGTGATGCCATTCGTGCAGAAGTAATAGACTTACCTTACAGTACCCACCTCTCTGTGAGGAAAACAAGCCTCTCAGACATCTCCAAATGCTGTCTTCTTTTTTCTAATTTTTTTCTTTTTTTTTAATCCTGTAATTGTTGCCTCCTTCTGTTTTACATCTGATAATGCTCTGTTAATCAGAGTTATCTTCATGTATCTGATAACTATTTATAGTATAAAAGGGAGCAACACATGGAGCCAGAGCTCCTTTCTACTAACCAAGAGCCCTAAACTTTAAACACAGAAAATCCTGTTCCTCCCCACTTCTGGTCCTCTGGCAAGTAGAAATGGGAGAACTGGAAGGTGCTCCTGCAGCCTGGCACCCTGAGGCACAAGAGTAGAGGAGTTCACATCTCCTTAGAGTGCTTCATACTTCTGAGGAATTCAACTTTTAATCCAAGTTCCTAATTCCTACATCTTTGTGTTCTGCTATTCCTGACCATATTTTAAATCTAGACTGAGGTAATTTGTGGTTGTTTGGTGAGGTGTGTGTGCATTTCCACAGACCTGCTGCTGAGCCATCCTCCCTCACCATCTCAAGCAGACAGGCCTTGGCACCGTAGCAGCACTTGAGCACTCTCAGGTCTCGTGTGTTTGCATGTGAAACCAACTTCTCTGTAATTCATCCTGCTCCTACATAATGGCTGCTCTGCCTACTGCAGGATAAAATTAACTTCAAGGTGAGAGATTAAACTGCATGCATCGTCACAAAAAGAACTCACCCCAAAGTTGCCAGCAGGAATGCATTGCAAGAGATCATGCTGCAGGGAAGTTGCTGCTGCTGCTCCTTCCATCCCATTTCTGATCCAATCTCATGTTGATTCATGTAGCTCAAATTTGTTTAAAGGAATGAGATAATATTGTGGCAGTGATATGCAGTCATGATTCAGCTTACACCTCTGTCTTCTGCTCATTACAAGAAATTGAAAATGTTAGCAAATTAATCATCAGCATGGATTCAATTTTATTGACTTATTTTAAATTTATGCAAGTTCTTGCTACTGCGGGCCTTACAAATGTTTTTCATTCATAGCAACACCAAATTAATAAAAATCTGAATTTCAGGGCAGGACTAAAACTATAAGATATTATTGGTTAGAACAATGTTAAATTTAGAAGTAGGAAAAAAGGGACCGATAATCATTGCACATATTTTTAATACTTTCCTGGACAAGAAGAGTATGTGGTAATAAAGAAAATAGCTTTGGTTCTGGTAATTTTGAGAAAACACATCTTTAGTTTGCCTTGTCAGTCTGCTGACGCTCCTGAGCTGCTGAGCTTGGCATGGAGGGGAGCTATGGGTTTCTTGCTGGAGTACCAGAACCAGAAGCAAACATGCTCACAGGTTTAAAGTTATCATTTTTATTCTCTTTCTCTTTAAAGCTCTCTCTAGAAAGTTTTATGTTTCTTTGAACTTTTTCAAAGTTGACTGTTAGGACAATAAAGGATTTTAATCAGCTCCATCCTTCTCTCGCTCCCCTTTCCTCTCTTGCTCATCCTTTTTGTTAAGAAGAGATTTCAGCATATTTTCTTTTACCTCTTCTTCTGTTTGTAATGATTTTAGAATAAACTCCAAATCAGAATAGTCTTACTAGATAAATTGAATATCCAGTAAGGTATATCTAATTTAATCCACAATGCAATGGACATTTAGATTTATTCATGATAATTCAAATTTATTCATGATAACAACCAGTGATCTTCTGTAAAACTCACCAGGATTTGAAATGGAACTCTGGCTTATTTTACATATTTTTTCTTTAAAAATTTCTACAGTAGTAAAAACCCAAACCCAAATCAATCGCATGATTTGAGCATTTACGAATACACAGAGATGTTTTCCTTAGTTTTGAATTTAGAAGCCTTTCTATTTTTACCCCAAAATTAAATTCACAGAATTTAGAATTCATTATAAAATCAGTGGTTAATTGATTTTTATTTTCCCTTCATTTAGTGTGAAATAGAGAGCTGTGGGCTAAACCCATTAATCAATCCATGATAGCTGCTATATGAAAACTACAAATATCCTGAAGTTTCCAAAACAAACAACCTCAGACTTAAAGATTAACTTAAAAACTCAGAAATCAGCCTGAGGGAAGCTCAAGGAAATGAATAAAAACATCCAGAAAGAATTAGAATCACCACTGGAGAGAGAGTAATTGGGATGACTACAGGTTGACTAATTCACACACTGAAAGTCAATGATTTTGGGAGTTGAGATTTGGGTTTTTTTTAAGACTTATCTTTATCCTCATTCTTGGCCTTACTAGAGGATCCACAAATTTGTGAATTGCCACAATATGCACACATGCACATATGTATTTATACATAACTATACATTTCCAAATTTATATAGAAAAGACCTTCCGTGAAATAAAATACACCTCAAGCAAACTATTGCTAGCCAGGAAAGTAATTACTGCCTGAGGCAGGCAGGCTGCAGTGCTCATATGTGATACTGTCCTGGAAATTGTGTGACACAGGAGCTAAAACTTCTACTTCAAATGCAGTGCTAATGCCTTCAAAAAGTAAGTTGTGATATTCTACTTTTTAGTAGGGGAAAAATGCATAATGATGCAGTGTGGCTGAATTCTGGGCATTTAGCCCAAGGTAATACAAAAATAATTTCACTTCAATGAAATAATTTCAGATCTAAACTGGAGTAACTGAAAGCAGGGATTTTTCATTTGAACTCCGACTTCCTTCCTAACTGAATTCTTCAAGGAGATCCCATATTCTCACCTAGCACCATGCAGAGAAAGCTTTTTTCCCCCACTTTGGAAAAATAAAACCTTCCCTTGCTATATTAACCACTTAGATATTCATATGGTCAGCACAAATTACAGGATGACTCTGCCAAAGGGAAATATATTTGCAGTCAGCAATCTCTCCTCTTCAGATGTCAGTGGCCATATCAAGAAAGTAAACAAAATTAGAAATTAGGCTGAGAAGAAAAATAGCAGCAAACACCTCCAGTTTGGTGTTTCCAGTAAACCAAGTCATTTTTCTGTGAAACTTTCTGGGCTATTTGTGCAGTTTCTTCAGGAGCAGAGACTCTGAAACTTTATATCTATCTATATATAGATAGTTAGATATAGATAAATATATAGATAGATTTATATCT
>VWYI01000833.1:24393-44144 GCA_013399455.1 Anthoscopus minutus | reverse complement strand
TGTATTTAAAAGAAAATCCATATTAAAATGTTTCTCGGCAGAAATTTGTATCTGTATTAGTACACATGGCATGGAAACATGTTCATCTTGGAGGAAAAACCACAGCAGTCATTCTAATAATAAGCACAAATTATTATGAAAGGTAGGCAATTGCCATCTTTTTTTAATAAATGCATATTTATGAACTAATATAGATAGAAACTGTCTATATCTCAATTCAGTTAACAGTAGAATAACTGATATGATTTGATTAATCAGTGTGATTTTGTTCTTAGTATGGAGAAGGATACTATCATTTAAAAGTATTAGCTGTTTGTGCTTACCAGGTATAAGCAATGGTAGTGAAATGCCTTCTGATTGCCTTGATTTACTATTATTTTGGCATTAAATAAATGAAACAAAGTAATTTTCAGTGAAGAACTCATTATATCAGATAGACGCTTCAAATTTCCCTTTATGTTCTTTTGTGTTGACATGGCAATAAAAAACCTGTGCTTTGGCTGTATGCAATGTTTTGCTAAAAATGAGATCAGTGGCTTATGAACTCTTAACTTGAAGATTTTCTTCTTTGTGTAGCTTTAAGCTGTCCAAGTAATTTATTTTCTGGCAAAAATTTCCTTTAATTCTTCTTTTAATTTAGGGTGTAATTAATTAAAATTTGCTTTGGCCTTTAAATATTATCTTTCATTTCAGCTGTCCTTTAACCTTTTAAAGTAAGATTTAGGTAAAATTTTAAATCATGTTTTCAAACAAATCATTACTTTTTTATATAATACTGCAGTGGGTACTAAGTTCAGGTGGAAGAAAATAAATTTTTTGCAGACTTTTATTGCATCTCACTTCTGTAAAATTCAACTTATGTTATTAAGTTATTAAAAGTTATTTTCAACTTATTCCCAACAGTATTTTTCAGTGTGTAAGTATTTGAAGAGTAAGAGGTAGGAAGAGTGTGCTCAGTCTGGAGACTTTCCATGTATGCAAAGCTGGTGTTTCAGGATGAGACTTCTAAGAGATAAAAGGGAGGAGGGAGCACTGGGAGTGTGAAAGTGAGGAGCTCAAATGGAAGCCATCACAAAACCCACAGATTTGTAGAGTTCAAACAGAATAGTGAGAATAGGAGACTGAGATTCTGATTCATTTTCCAAAAACAGAACTTCAGGCACTTCCTTGAGGTACAGAAGGTCTATATGTTAAAGTCAGGCCCATAAACTGGATAATCAGACCTTTAGTGAGTGGATGCATTTGGTTTGATAAGTTTGAGGTGAGAATTATAGAAAGACTCATGACAGTTCTGGGCTGGTAGAACAGAGAATTTTGTAAGATGAGAAATACTGAACACATTTATAATGGAAAAGTAGAGCTAGTGTGAATAGTCAGAAAACAGCATAAGGGAGAGGAAGAGACGGGACAGAGAGTGCAAGAGGAGGGAGATGAAAGACTTAAAGTAGACAAAAAAAAAAATTAACGTACTTAATACTTGAGAGAAATTTTCAGACTGTTTCAGCACTAATCCACTTCTTTCCTCCCGAAGGAAAGATACCAGAGGGGAAATGTCATAGATGAGTTGTACTGGCTGGTGATCTTGTGTCAGCACTGGGACAGTGGCCCATCTGGAGTAGCTGTGTGGCAGCTCCCTGGTGTATTTTACCTGCACTGTTCAGAGATCTCTCAGTAGGCAGGACATTGATGTGACCTGTAGTTACCTTCCCATTCCTGGACTCTGCCTTAGAGTTGGTTGAATGTTGACTTATAAAGGGAACACAGAGTTTGTTCGGTATTCTCTGTAATGCCCCTGAAGCACTTTTTGGATGCCTAGAAAAGGAACTGGGCCTCTGTAGCAGTGACACCACCCATGTTGTCTGAATGATGCTATCCTTGAGTCATTGCCCATGTGGGAAGAGCTGATCTGTGGGCCAGCCTGGAGATGGGCTGTTGATCAGTACAGACTGTCCTGTACAAAACTGTGAGTTTTCTTGGTCTATTTTGAATCTTCCTTGGTTATTTTGAAGATTTTGCTATAGACTGTCTTCTGGCTCATGGTGAATGAGAAATCCAGATTTTGATACATGACATCTCGCTACCTCACGAGTGTATCTACCCTACCAGGCTTTTTCTGTCCTCTGTCTCACCCTGCCTGTGCAGTCATCCTTGTCCCTTTGAACTGAGTAAATAGTGAATATTTTATTACTCTATTAATTTCTCTACACTTTTCATTCTTTTTTACACTCTTAATTCTTCTCACTTAATTTTTCTAATGCACAGGGAGTGTCATCTGAGCTCTCTCTTGCACTGTCAGAGCTGAATTCATCTGTACTCATTCAGGTATTTCCTTATTCACACTTCCCTATTGATAAGTCGAGTTCTTAGAGATGTGGTAGGACCCACTATGTCCTAAAAAGCTGAAAGATTCTTAGGAGTAATTCATCAAGAATCACGAACTCCTTTTGAAGGATAGGACTGAGGGGTATGGCATGTATTCCACCTGCCAGTGTTGATACTTTCTTGTAGTCGTTGTGGTAGCCAGGACATTCTGAAGGAGTGGGTCTGTGGTCATGCTTATGAAAAAAAGAGGGTGTACTGATAGCTGGAAACCGGCTTTCCTATGTAAATTATTTATGTAAATCAATTACTTGTTGGGGTGATTTCTCCTGATGGACCGCACTTCAGCTCTGGTTACAGGAATGGATTGCTACTGATAAGAAGTGCTCTCACAGGATAAATCTCTTCCTACTTCAGTATTCTGTGCACTGGCTTTCACAGGTAAATGAGTATAGCTGATTCTGTCTGCTGGGATCTTTAGCAGGCTGACAGAAACAACAGATGCATGGTAACTGCATCTTGCTTTGGTATTTGGGTGTGATTTTATGTGGTGATTTTTATAAAAAATTCATGAGTTTGGGGAAGAGTACTCACTGCTGTGAGAAGCACTTTCAGTTTCTCACACTGCTATTGCAAATTGAATTGCTGGAAACAATTGCTTTCTTTTTTAGGTCTTTGAATAATCAGCTACCAAAGTAAGCTATATTTCATAACAAAACTTAAATCATTGATCGATCCAAAGTTCCAAGTCATAAAATTACTGAAATGTTCTGATATCAGGATGTGGTCTGAGGACTTAGTGCTACTTTTGATGGAAACAAAGGACTCTAAAAATTGTATCCAATATAACCATATAACACATTTACCATAACTACACATTTTTTTCTGATCTGTGACCAAATTTTGAAATGCTACTTTTATCTTTATAGCCATTATTGCGAGTTTTGAGTCTGACAGTGATTATTTTATAATTCATGCTGCCCTAGTAATCTAACTGCTGTCCACTGTTCTGATTCATTATTTTTGGCAAGGCAAGGCAACCTGCCCCAGAGTTATGAGGAACAAGCTGAATTGAAAGTTATTTCAAATATGCTGCCTTTTCTTTCTCTTTTTTTTTTTTCTTTCAGTAAAACTTTTCTGTTTATTTGTATAGGTCACTTTCTTCATTCTGAGTTTGGTATATTATTTTTCTTAAATAATGTTCAGGTTTTATTTCCAGTAAGTTGACTTCATTTTTCTTTGTGCCCAGTACAGAACTGCTTACAGAAATAGCTGCTTGTAAATAATCCTTTCAAAGACTCACATTGTAACAAATTAAACCCTCAGTCCTTTAGTCTAGGTTCTTAAACGCTGACAAGATAAATTAGAGCTCCATTAAATTAATGATTCAGTAATGGAAAATGAGGATTCAAGTTTACAATAATGAGTGAAGTACAATTGAACTCTGCATTAAACTTACCATCAAATGAAAGAAAAAGGAAACATAATTTGCATCTGTATAAATGCACATTCATTGTGGGAATCAGTAGTTGTTATGCCTGGAGGCTTTCTTTGTAACATCTACTCAGTTACTGTCAGCATCTATTAGTCCACTATGATGAAACTTCTGAAATAATCTGAGATTAGGGAGAATTTAAAAACACGCATCTCTTTGTTTTAGTTTCTTTTTCTATTGTAAATATCTGGGAGTCCTTGAAAACTTGCAAGTCACTTCTATAGTGAGGTGATTAAATTTACAAATGCATTAGTAAAAATACTTTAGAAATGCGAGAAAACTGAAAATCCCTTTGTTTTTTAATGACTTCATTTACAATCAAGGTATAAGTATTTCATAAGGAAACTATTAGAGATTATCTGATTAGCCATATAGGAATCTCTTCTGTGAACCTTTATGATGTCTCCTTACTGAAAAGGGAACAGGAAGCCTTCTCCATTTCTTTTAATTGAAAGTCTTAAGTGAGTTTCCTTGATTCTCTTTTGCAATTATTGAGTATTTCTGTTGTGTACTGTATAAATAAACATGACAGAAATGCCAATAAATTCTTATATGAAATAAGTATGTAAATACAAAAGTATATTTATATTCCTAATTCAGTCTAATATTGGCTACAGGCTGGAAGCTGAGTCCTGCCATCAATGGTATTCCTGCCAGCCCCTGAATGTAGGCCTCCTTGAATTCCTGAGTCTGATTTAAGACTGTTGATTTAATATTTTTAGAAGTAAAAACAAGCCTAAATCAATGGAGAAGTACTTGGCTGGAGATGTGAATTGCACAAGATGCATGTTCTCACTTGACACCTCGGGTAAAACAGACTCGGGATGAATTCTCCATCCCATTCCTATGTAAATTTCTGCCTCATCCCGAAAAAAACTCCTGCCACAGATGCTTTCTGTTCCTTAGTTAGCCAGAGCTGTAAAGAAGCATTGATTTTTGATACTGATGGTCTTTTTGTTGAACTCAATTGTTCATTGGCTGGATAACATGCTGTCTTGCTCTTGACAAGCTAACATCTTGAGATGTATCACAAAGACTTCAAGCTAAAGAGGCAGTGTGGATGCAAATGTACATGAAAATCAGAAGCAGAATTTAAGAGGAAATAAATGATTGCTGTGACAAGGGCTTGCAACATGAAACAGAAACTTGTATTGTATGCATCAGTCTTTTAATCTAAATGTGTACAGAGATTCAGTCTTAGGAAAGCTGAATGGAAGGGTATGAATTGAATGCTCAGATTTCCTAAGTGCCTCATTGTGATTGACTTCCAGGGAGGAATTCTGCAGCTGTGTTCCTTCTACTATTGATCTGAGTAATAAAATAATAGAATAATAGGATATTTAAAATAGAATGGAAGAAAAAAGACAAAATCTACTCTAAAGTATCCTTGCTGTATAGGCTTCCGAATTCGAAGAATATATCTTTGAATAGGATATCTCTTCTGGGTCTCTCTTTTTTCCTGAGTGATACAGGCCAGTAATGCCATGTATAATCTTCATTGAGTTAAGGAACTGGATTGGAGATCTTCCTAGATGAAACATTTGGCTCAGAAATAAAATACTGCGTGTCTTGCTTGAAAAAAGCAAGAAAAGGATTTTTTTTCCCCTGATCTATTAGCTTCTTTGTTGTAGGATAATTCTTCAGACTTAGATTTTAGAAACTAGAAAGTATGAAGAAAGAAAAGACTAAAACCAACAAAAAATGTTTATTCTTCTGCAAATTTTGGAAATAGCATTTGGAAACAGCTATTAAAAGCCATAGCATATATGGCTCCTGTGGCTTCGTTAAACCGACAGCTCTCTAGCATTAAGAGTATTTGTTTTCCAAAATTGTGGAGTATTACCACAATAGAAATATATTTAGAATATGAAAATTTATAAAGTACATATGTAGCTTGGAACAGAGGGCAATAGAAAAGCCACAACTAAGATGTAATTCTTAGTGACTCTTTTTGCCTGTTACATTATACTTCAATGGTGATGGCTGATGAACAAAATTAAGACCAGTATTTTATATTAACAAAATATTTTTTTTAACATGATTAGTACATTCACTCATATTCAATCATTATTTGAGGCCACAAGTATCTCAGCATATTGCAGAACAGCTGGTAAGGCCTGGATGCCTAAGTCAGTCTGTGGCTGGGGATCTAGAGGGAATGGAAGGGCCTGCGTTTTAACCCTTCAGCCCTACATATCTGTGCTCTTCCTAGTCACAGTTTTCACCCCTGGCTGACTTCAACATCTTTCTTCTTAGCAAAACCCCCTCTCTTTAGTGCTTCATCTCTTCACAGGGCCTTCTTCTTGATAGCACCAGTCATGCAGTCCTTGGAGCTGTATGCACAGCAGTGTAGGTTTTAGGCATTGCTCTGCATAGCCAAGTGATGTCCCGTTTCCCCTGACTCTGCAGAAGCTCTGAGGAAGTGCAGTTCAGGACTGCAAAGCTGAGAACAAATTTCAGAAGTGTAGAAAGAACAGCCCATTATGCTACATAATTTTGAGAAAAACTCGTAATGCTCAATAACTCATGAAGAGTTACATTTTTCGTGTCAGTGAAATCTGAACCCTGCTAAGCTGAAGTGGCAAATGTTAGCTTTTTTGAGGAAAAAGAAGTGACAGTGAGGCAGGATTTTGGGATATGACGACAAAGTGGGCTTTTTGTATTTGCTACTGAGTGAAGGTTGAAGAAAGTGCCAGCTCACAGGTAATGCTTTGTTTGAATGTGATGAATTTGTAGAACTTGTAAAGACAGTTAGTTAAAAATTAGGAATGCTTAGGGTAGCAACTGCAAGGCTTAACACCCAAATTAACTCAAACATAGCAGTGATGGAGATAAGGTAAATTTGCTGCTCTCCTGTAATTCTTCTTCCTTTGTCCTCAAGAACAATGGGATAAGGTTGCACCATTAGGGAGGTCTTGTCTTTTCCTGAGTTACATACAAAGGCACCGCTAAGTCTACAATAACATTTGTATCTCTGAATTTTAAACCCTTTACTTCAAAGCCTAAAGTGTTTACCCACTGTGCTGATTAGGCATGAGTTTTTTTGATCCAATAAATACTGTTTGTATGTTTCTGTATCAACAGTTTGCCAAGTCATTTTATACATTTTATCTTTTCTTAGAGCAGTGATAATTTTGGCAACATACATTTATTGGGTGATCTCAATACGCTGTATTTGCATCTCAAAAATTCTGTATTTTCTTTCTTCTCCCTTTTTAAAGTCTTATGAACCACAGTTCTTATTCTTGCTTTAGTTGGTACTAATGGGTATGTTTTTCACTACCAATTGACATTTTATGTGCCTATTAAGAAACGTTTAATCAAAAAGGAGATTAATTGAATTGCATTAATTGTATTAATTGATCTGGCTGTGAAGAATGGGATTGGCTCAGATAATGTCTGACAGTATTGCACTGCCTGATTGTCTCCATTTCTGTTACACAGGTCACCAGTTACTTGTACCCCGTAATTAGTTTACTTGAAAAACAAGTTGAAGTGATGGAGATTTTAAAAAAATTAATATTATTCATCTTTTAGTTAATTCTAGTTTTCATTTTGTTTTAGCCTTGTAAAAGATTTTTTGTTTCTTATTTCTATTTTTGTTTTCTCAGTATCTCTCATTAAAGAGCAATCTAGTGCTTATTGTTTCTTCCACATATGGATTATGATCAGGTACAGTAATCCATTATGTGTTTTACTCAATTAACTGGCTATTACCTTGATTATAAAAAGGTGCTCCAGACCTCAAACAACATCAAACAAGAGGTCCATGCTCTTTTGAAATTTGTTAGTCTCTTAAGTGTGGACATAAGAACTGTCTACAATAATCCAGTAATAGATCTTTTTTCTAATATTTTCCTTGGCATTTTCCTGTTAATTTATCAAAAGACTTCTTTTTAGGTTGCTGATATGTCAGCAAGAGTTTCAACTAATAGAGTTCTGAACTTCCAGCTGCCCAGACCTCAAAATACTTTCTATAAACATTGACTAAACTATTCTTCATAACATTCTTCCAGCACAAGAAGATAAGTAGCTATAGCTGGGAATATATATTTCACTTAAGGAAGGAAGTCTGAATTTCTGGATACCACAAGAGCTATCTTATTTTTCAAGTGAAATTGCTTGGATTTCTCTTTGCATCCTTTACAATACTGATGGTTTCTTTTAAAAGGCCAAAGAGGTGTATTAATTCCTATATTTGGCGTTGCACTGCAGTGTAGACCTCCTGAGCTATCCTGTTCACATATACACTTTTAACCATAATGCAATGGAAAACATAAATTTATCTTTTATCCTACCATGAGTGCCAAAAAAGAATCAGTTGTTACTCAGCTTAGTGCTGCAAAGAAAATGTTCCAGTTATTGTTATGTCAAAGAGGCAAAGACTGCCAAGTCTGTAAGAACAGAAATGTGGTTCAGTGAAGTATTTAAAGCATGAAGGGCAAGATTTATTGTTAGACTCCTAAGGATATGAATAGATTTAGATGGGGGGAAAAAAGACTCTGATTTGGAAATAGAATGTGATCCCTTGTCCAGATTAGATTGGTGAGACAAGTGCAAAGGTTAAACAGATTCAAAGTTTTTGCTATCTGAACAGAAAAAAAAGGGAATGATGATGGAAAGTTCTGATGTGTTTTCTAAGTGTTTCTTTGAAGGGAGTTAGGGAATTCCTATGCAAAAGAGAAAGGTGATGAGAGAATTTAAGGAGTGAGTTCACAGTTGTGTAACATTATTTCAGCTGAGGATGTGAAACCCCATTACAAGTTTGAAGGTAAGAAGTTTGAACCTAAGAAAGAACATAGAATCACAGAATATCTCAGGTTTTAAGGTGACTGCATGGATCATTGACTCCAACTCTGCACCTCTCAGACAATATAGAACTAAACCAAACAATCGAGAGCATTGTCCAGACAATTCTTGATGCCTGACAGATTTGTTGACCAGGGGAACCTGTTAGAGTGACCAACCACCCTCTCAGTAAAGAACCTTTTCCTGATGCCAAACCTGAATTTCCCCAGTGCAGCTTCATTCCACATTGTTATGTCCTGCCACTGTCACCAGGGAGAGGAGATCAACACCTCCCTTTCTCTGCCCTCAATGGGGAAAGTGTACCCTGCTGTCAGGTTCCCCCTTAGCCTTCCCTTCTCCAAGCTGAACAGGCCAACTGACCTCAAATGGTCCTCCTAACTCTTGCCCTCAAGGGATTTCACTATCTGAGTCACTCTTCTCTGGACACAAGCAATCTGATCTCATTCTTACATTTCAGTGCCCAGAACAGCCCCCAGCACTGGAGCTGAGGCCACCTCAGTGCAGAGCAGAGGGACAATCCCTCCCTTGCCTGGCTGGCCATGCTGGGCCTGATGCCCCCAGGACAGGGCTGGCCCTCTGGGCTGCCAGGGCACTGCTGCCTCATGTTCAACTTGCCATAAAATGGTTGGAATGACTTAAAAATGCATTTGAAGAGTCCATTTTTCCTTCTGTTTGAGATAAATACTTTCAAAAGGTTTAGGGAAAAGTAGTTCAAGACTCTCAGCAAGTGTCATACATCACAATTGATGCAATCTAGAGAAGTGTAGCGTGTTGGTCGTGGGTAAGTAGACGAAAATCCATGACTTGTGAACCAGATGCTTATGAGACAAAACAGCCTCATTTATTATGCAGAGCTCACTTTTATACTCTGTTCAAAACTCCCAGGCTTAGATAACTATTGGCTGGGATCTCTTTCTGCCCAGATCTCTGGCCAGTGATGTACTTCCTTCTCAGCTTGAATAGGGCTGGCTGAGGGTTCCCTGTAACTTATCCAGGACATGTTCAGGCATGAACTAGTCTAGCCAAATTGGATTTGTGTTATGCTCAGATTTACTTTGTCCAGTCCAGGCCAGCTGTACTGTGACGATATTGTGACAATAAAGTGCTTTTCAGATAAAATTAGAATACATCTCTGACAAATTGCTTTGTTTTTCTTCAAGATGTAGAGTAGTGGTTTAACTGGAAATGGAAAATAAATAAAATACAGGAGAAATAGAATAAAGAGACAATTAGGGTTCCTTAGATCAAATCTCAGAAGCACTAATGTTTTGGAGATAGGTGCCAGATTTCACAGGTGCCAGAAATCCTCTGATGTGTCTGTTGGTCCAGCACCATGGAGTAGCAGGAACTCATGACAATCTTGTAGGACTTGTGAGTCCATATCATGTGTCTGCTTGGAAATAGTCCACTCCTTTTCAATGTTCCATGCAATCACGGGGTTTGCAATCTTTCTTCCAAAGTGCCTGCAACTTTTCAATTAGATATGTAAATACAGAGAGTTCTGGAATCATGGAGTTACTGAGGTTGGAAAGGATGCCTGGATATGATCTAGTCCAACCCTTGTGCTCAGAGTGAACTTTCATTAATGCAGTTGTGAGTCCATTGGATTTTGAGTAACCTCAAACTCCACAACCTGTAAGCAGTCTCTTCCAGTGTTTTGTCCCCTCTTCAATGAAAAAATTAATGAAGATTTAAGCAGCATTTACTTTTGGGCTGCTTCTTTAATGGCTATGCTTTGGCTGGACTTTTTGCCACTGGTTGAAATCCTTTGAGCCAGGCATTTCAGCCAGTTTTCAGTACATTTCACTAGTTTGTTCTTCATCATTAAGATTTTACGTGGGGCAGGTTCAAAAGCCTTTCCAGCTTCTTTTCAGCACTAGACCTTTCCTTAGATGTTTTTTTGAAGACCATAACAGCTTTTGGCACATTTGAGTACATTTCATCTTGTCCACGCTATTATTTTTGTAGGTTAGCTTAGGACATACTGAGAAGGTAATGATGAGCAAAGATCCTCACAGTTAAGGTACTGATGAGTCTGAGTCTGTTTCTTATTTTGTGAGACAAACTAGTTTGGGTGAGCCCTATCAACTCAGTTCTGTGATGCTTTTGTTTGCCTTGTAGATTGGAGTAATCAAATGTGCTTCTGACAAAATATGTGCCTCTGAAAAAAAGAGCTTCACCTGTATCACTTATTCAAGTGAATCTGTTGCCCTTTTGTGAAGCTGCAGTTTTTCCAAGAGTCATTTTAAAGGGAGACTGCTAGCAGTCATTTTAACATCTAGCTTATCACCTTGTGTACAGTAATGCCTGTTTTTCACACATAATGAACTGTCAGAGACAAGTGCAAATATAGCTGATGTTATGCTTGTGTGGCTGTTCTAAACTGTTGCTGCTGGCATTTTTTGTGCTATCACCCCTTGCTGCTGCCACAGACAGAGTGATGCACTTCACCTGCAAGAGAGAAGTGGCAATTTCTTTACTGATGCAAAACAGTGATTTAACAAAGTTTGGGGGTACATGCGTCAGCAGTTTAACAATATTCAATGGCAGGGTATACTTGATTACAGCACAGAGGATGGGGTCAGACAAAACTGTCCAGGAGACCATCCTGTTGAGTCATAAGGACATGAGAAAGGACTCCCCTGTATTCTAAATTTCCTGATTGGAGTTTAGTTGTGGCTTGATCCGGACTTAGTCAACATTTTATGGCTTTAGTGTCATATTTTATGTCCCTTAGGCAAGATTTCAAAGTTTAGCATGTTACTAATCACTTACCAAGAATCTTGTAAGGCAAGGAATCTCTCAGCCCCAAGGTGTAACCTAGAGAGGTGTTCATGCTGAAGAGGAGCTCCTGGCACACAGTCTCTTCTGTGCAGGAGAGCTGAACAAACCTCAGGTTGTCCCTGCTAATGGAGTAAGATGATTGACTTGTGGTCATATTTGCACAGCAGCTGTATTTCGTCTGGCGCATGCTCAGCTAGCCCTTAGCTTTTGAGCAAGGCTCAGGAGGGCCCTTAGGTGTCAAGCAAGATTTATGGCCCTTCACTATTGAGTTGATATCTGCGAGCCAGATGTAGCGTCACAGCCACCCCAGGCGGCTGTTGCACGGGCAGAAAGTGGTTGAGCACATCACCACAGCTGCCAAGAGTGAAACAAAATGTTCTGAGTACAATCAGGTAATCAGAAGTTAGGACATTTCCCTTTGTTGCCCATAAAGTAGCTGAGAGATCTTTTCTGCTGCTAAGCAGGATTTCAAAATATTTTGGAAGGACTACTGGAATAATTTTTTCTGTCCTATTGTAATAGGATTCTGACTTTGTCATATAAAGATCATTTCCCCTTCTTAATAGAGGGTGTTTTGAAAAAGGAATTTGTCAGTAGTCCTTAGTAGCTCACTTCAGTCAACAGCTGGCTTAGACTTTATAACTTTGTTCCACACAAAGCTGTCCTTTTATTTTTGGAAAAGAGCGTTGTGGCTCACTGCTCAGTTATTCTGTCCAAAATTCAGAGTTCTTTCAAAAGTCAGAAATTTAATTAGCACAAGACTGCTTGTGTAATTACATATGAACGGGGGACATGATCAGTTATATTCTCAGCCTGCTGAAATGTGAGCAGTCACTTCCTAAAAAGTGTGATAATAGAATTTGGCTGTGCATATTATCGGGCAGACTAATGTGAAGACTCACTCTGTAGGAACTTTTCTAATCCACTTTTTTCATGATGTGAACCAGAAGGGAACCCTGCTTACAGGTTTTACTTTGGATAACCGCACATAGGATGATTTTTTTTTATAGTAATACTACATATTAGTCATGCTTTTGCATGGAAGAGGCTTTGTGTTTATTTCAAATGTCTGTTTAATTTTTCTCTATTTTGAAGGATTTTCTCATTTAATAATTGGAGAGGGTATTGTTTTAGGTTTTTTTAGTATAAATACAGAGGTGACAGCCTTTTACACATTGCACTATAGAAGGATTCCAGAGAAATATTGATGAAACTTTCACTCACATTTCAAGCACATTTAGCTTTCCAATGTTTAGTGATCTATCTGTACATTAAAATTATACACCTAACAGGGAGAAAATTCTGGGTGTACAAAAAGATTCTTGCTGCCCCTTTTTTCAGCTAGTGCTAATTCAGTAAAGAAAAACTCTCTTTTAAAATGTTACTTTTTCTTGTTCTGGCTCAAGCAGTGTGACCCTAGGCATTTAGTTTGCATGTACACAGTAGTTCTTTAGATGTTATTTGCAGACTGATTTTTTTCCCTTTTTTTTTAAGAGCTTGATACTGTGAAATCTAGTATTCTTTTTGTAGTCCCACTAGAAACCCGATTATTGTCAATTATTCAAGTAATGTGAGCACCATGCCTGATTTTTAAAAATGCTTTTAAAAGCTGCCTTGTGTCCTTGGGGAGAAGGACCTTTCCATGTTCAACTTATGTTATTTTTCTTTAGCATAGAAATGCTGCTAGTTCAGAACTGTTTTGATTGCTGCTGCTATGCCAAAATATCGTGGCAGCAAAAATGTGCTTAGGAATTCAGAACATAACATACTACTTTTTTTATCAGCATGCCATCTTCCTGAGACTTAGACTCTGTCCTTTTAGAGGAAATGTTACTTTCTTAATTTCACCAGTTTATTAGTTACCGTACTGTAATTTATTGTCTGAAGTGGAATTGGCAGTAGTAGTAGTAGTAGTAGTTGTTGTTGTTGTAATGAGATACTACTCATCCTCTTCATGGTCCAGAGAATATATCCAGGGCAGCTGATTTTGACCAGGAATGTGCATAAAGAATGACTTGGTCAGTCACCTTGACCTCTCTTTGCCTTTTAAATGTGTGTTTGTTTTAATGTCAAGGTTAGCACGGGGTGCTGTGGCTTGGCAGGCCCTCAGTGACACAGGGTTTCAGGCCACTGCTGCAGTTTGAGTGAGAAGCCCAGGTGCTGTGCTCAGGGCCGCCAAGCAGGCTGCCCTGCCGGTGGCCTTCCCTGAGGGACAGCAGGACCAGGACACATAAATGGACTTTGTCATCTTACCCTCCCACCACAGGTGACCTTTGCTGTCCCAGAACTTAACTCTTGTCTGTTTCTTCTGTTTGCGTGTAGGTGCTGGCATGGCTGGAGAAGGTCGTGATTTGCAGTCGAGCTGAGGGAGGTGTGAAGCATCCATCCCCTGCTGACATTTGAGGTAGTGTGATAATTTTTATCTTACCTGCAAGTGACTTTATTACCAGAGTCGGCTAAGCAGATTGAATCAATAGTATCCTGTAATTCCCTACAGATAATCCACACAGATCCCATGATTCATTCCTAGAGAAGGTGATAATTATAGTATGCATTATGCAAAATTCTGATTGGGATCTAATTGTTATTTTTTAATACCCAAAACAATAAAGATATATGAATTAAGGCTGTCAAATTTAGTCCTGATTAAATTGATGACTTCAAGCCCTTCTGTCAATCACTAGTAGCATTTCAGACAGAGGGGTGGGTGACTATTAAAAGTGGTTAAAAGCCATTTTCCTTTGTCAGAGAATTATACTGCATTTTACTGAGCCATTTCCCATGTAGAGCATTGTTTAGGATATTAATTGCCTAACTTTAAATGCAAGCTATTAAAACAAATAGAGAAGAAAAACAACTGTATTTTATGAGTGAGGGAGAATGTGAAAAATCCTATCAGAATATTGTAGATAACAAATCATCGTTTAGATGACACAAGTGTCATTGAGTTTGAATGTACATATTGGTTCTAATTCCTTGGTTCTTTCGTATATTTCTGAAAGCCTAATCAAATTACAGTGAGGTAAATTTGAGTCAAACGTCACAGAAATATGCTGTTGTGTAAGGGATTCAGACCTGTGATTTGCTGATGGTGTGAAGGTGAAAAGCTGTTACCTGGTGTTAAATTGCTGCATGAGACTTTACAGCTGCTATCTGTGTACTGCAGCAGTTTTATGAGACTTGAACTGGCTATTCCTGTCTAAGCGTAAACTGTTGTACTGTCATTAAATAGGAGATTAATTCTAGATATTCTAGCTTTGGTTACAATAACAATAGGTAAAACTTGCTATCCTACATTTGTGTGAGTGTTTCTGAAACCAGATGGTAGAACTCTAGATTCATTCATTGCACCATGGATCTCTCCTTGGGATATTAGTCTATACCAATTTCACCAAGAAAATTAGAAGGTCGGAATAGTGGAAAGTTACTTGTAAAAATGCTTGTAAAGTAAGCATAAATTAGTTATTAGTGACATCTTTAACCAAAGCTGTCCTCTCCTGTGGTTACCCTGCCTTTTCATACAGAGTTCAGCACACCTGGAAAACAGTTTATGAATGACTTCTCTTATTTTATAGAGTAAATATTGCCAAACAACCATACAGAAAACTGCTTCTATGCTCTGTTTTCCTTGCTTTCCATGCCCAGGGAGACATTTGATCCATAGCTAAACTGCCCATTCCTGATTCCTCTGTGAGCAGCCTAGCACTGGAGGGACACAGCTTGGACTCGAGGTCTGGCCTTGCTTCTTCTGAGCTCTACCACAGACTCACTCAGCTTCTGTCACCCTCTGTAACCTTGCTGTGTTTCAGTTTCCTGTTTGTACATGAGGGCTAATAATTATGAACTTTCAGAAGGGAATAAAAGATCCCAGTCCTTAGGAAATGCTGCTATTTGCACAGTGTTTGTCATATTTGATGTGATGTTGACATGCTGTTACCAGGGGAGAATTTAAATCTTTTGCATTTAAGTGTGACTGGTTTTTGTTCTTTATACGAATCTAGTCACCTGCTATCAAATGTGATTACTAAAGAAAAACTTCTATGCAGCAAGTGAACTAAAAATGAGGACTGATTTATGCATCAGGGCAATTCAAAACTGTCTGCTGTGATAATCCAATTTCAATAATATTAAGAATAATAAATGCTATGAGGAAGTGATTTATTCAATAATGCTGTACAATTTGTGTTGAACCTAAGAGCAGTCAGTCTTATCACTCGTATGTGAACCTGGCTCTGCTTTCACAAGATTGGTGTGATTGGTATGTGTCATACATATTTTAGGAGCAAATGGTATCATTTCTAATGACATCTTAAAAAAAAGATAAAACATTTTTATGTGTAAAATATATTTTTTTTCCTATTAAATTTTTTATAAGTTTTTCTTAAGATGGAAGCATTTGATCTCTCCAGAAATACAACTTCCTGTGATACTAAATTTATTCAGCACAAAAAGGAGCAGTCCTGCACTTTCCCTTCCACACTGACACTTTCCACATGGCCATGAGAGTGAGACTGCCATTCACAGCCCAGGGATGAGTGATGTGAGGGTGGTTAGTGGTGCCCTGATTAAAGGGAGAGAGCCAGTTCCTAACACTTTTGCTGAGAGGCATCTGTGCAAGCAGCCTTGCTCCCTGCTTCAGTATAAAAATGCATACTGAGGCAAGGCTGCTGGTCAGACTTCAGAGGAGTTGGGTAATGTGCTAAATGAAAAGCACCCACAGCAGGGCTTTACGAAACTCCCTCCAATGTCCTGCCCTTTGGTCTGCTCCTTTTTTGAACCATATGTCTGAGATCTAGCTTTGTATGGGATTTATATTTGTGATAGCACAGAGTGGGTTTGTGTCTGAGAAATACTTAGAGTGGTTCCGGGTCAAGGCTCAGGCTCTGTGAATTTTATCTGTAAATATCTATTTCCTCATGGTCCTGTGTAAAATAACAGCAATGGAAAAATGTGAAGGCACTACTCAGTTTTAATGAACAGCTGAATGTGCTCCAAAGTTTCACTTTTTTAATGAGTTAGTATTGTGATGGAGTTCCTGCAGAGAAGGAAGTCATAAAATCAGTCCATTGGCAGCCAGCTAGCTTTGCACTGGGCAGCTCTGTTGTTTGTAGCACCTGTTTGTTGCATAGTATCCCATTTTGAGCTGATCAGTATAAAGTTCATGTGCTTTATGTGTCATGTCTAAAATCAAATGTTGCAATGCTGAACTATGATTGCTTTTGTCTCTGATATTTGGAAAGTGGTGTATGTGGTATGACAGGCTTACATCCACTACATGGGTGTTACCACAGCTTAAGAGCACAGTTCATTCCTATTTTTTCTGAAACAGCTAGACACTTATTTTCTAGTTGCTTGAGTGTTTCAGATGAGCTTCTCTTAATTGCAATTCTTTCTGTCTTAATGCAAACTGTCAGTTTGTTGGGTTTGGGTTTGGGTTTGGTTTTGGGTTTGAGATTTTTTTAATCCACTACAGCTTTATGTTGTTGGGATGGTGGGCAGTGTACTCACAAGACTGTAATATTCTGTGGTAAGTAAGAGGGAGGTTGCAGTCCATGCTTTACTCTGCTGCTAGGCTGCAGTGTAAATGCAGGCAAGCTGTTCCTTTTCCAAGTGTGTCCCTTTCTCTATCTGTTAAATGGATAATGCCACTGACTCCTGCTGCAGACTGCTTCAGGATTTGCTGATGGAAAATATTATCTGGCATCATTAAAATTCCTCTTTAGAAACAGATCTGTCAAATTAACTTTAAAATTAATATGGTTGTTTCTGTGGCTTATTTTACAGACACTTAATTTCTTCATTGGTAAAGTTTTCTTACAGGAAATTATGGGCATCAGGACAAAGCTCTGTCAGTTTCTAATATGCATTTCTAATTACAATCTGACATTTCTCTTTATCTCCATTGCAGACAAAGCCATCATTGTAGTACTGTGGTAGCTGCAGGTGCCCACACAAATTTACTAGGAGGTAAACTAATAACTGTTCAGTAGGTCACCAGCGCTAGAGATTACCAGGCTGTTGATTATTCCCCTTTTAAGGCAGGCTGATTTCATCACTCAGTGAGAAATCCAAACTTGTCTCCCCTTCCTTAATAATCAGGCACATTTCAAAGCTGTTTTGGATCCCATATCACATACCCTTCTACCTCTCCAGGCAGGAAAATAGGCTTTCCATGAACCTTCCTATACTTCTTGCTCATCAGATCTTTTGTCTTCTAGCCCATGCTTATCTGCATCGCAGGATGGAATCTCCCCCTCTCCTATATAAATATTCAGGATATATATATATATGTGTGTGTATATGCACATATATAGAGGATATAAATAATGAGATATAAACAATGAGATATAAATAAAGTGCTGGTGAAGGTACACCATCAGGTTTTGCCAAAACACCAAAATGCCTGTGTGCAAGTGCGTGTTAAGTGCCCGCAAGGCAAGCACGTGGACACAAGGCAGACTCCACTTCGGCTGCTTCCTTGGGAAGAATTCTTTCAGGACCAGTGGTAACTGAAACAGCTAAAATAATGCTATGGTGTGTTACTAAACATGAATTGGAAGAAGTTACTTGAAGCCTATGAAAAATCAAGCCATGTACACAGTTACACAGTTTATACATTAGATTGGCTTTCAGTAAATTCTATCAGCAAAATAATCTCCCTGTATTTGGAAATACTAGACACTCTAGCCTTGGAAAAAATCTCCAATTAAAAACTCACAGCACCTCCTACATTTCCTGGCTGAAAAGGTGTCATCAACAGCTGTATCATAAAAATGTGTATCAGAAGTGATTGTTTCAGTATAAAGCTTTTAGAGATCCTGTTTGAATGCTATCTAAAATTGCTCACATGTTTTTAAGCCACTTTGGTAAATGTGTGCATAGTCTTTGTAGGTGAGATGCTTCATCAAAACATACTTTTAAAATTAAAAACTTAGGTATTTTGTATTCCAGGTCTTACCAGTGCAAGTAGAGGTAGAAGTTAATAGACTTTTAAAGAATTTTATGAAAGGGTTGAACAGAGATAAACTTTTCTTCACAAGTTATTTCTTACCACATGAAAACTTGTTTTGGCAGCACTGCATTTAAAAATACAGAGTGATCTCTACTTGCTGGTTTTATTCAGTACTTCTTTCAACTTCGTGCTGATTTTCACAATTAAGGATCTAGCTTAAAATCTCTCTATGTCTATATGAAGGAGTTTAAGCAGTTGTTAAATGCAGTAAGCTACTTTTTGGTAGGTGCCTACCATTTATATATTCAGATTTGCATGGACTTAAAGCACCAAATCAGCAGCAAATAGGGGAGGGAACAATGCTGCTATGATCTTAGGGAGGACACATGGGAAGCAAATCATACTGCTTCTTATTAACACAGAACTTCTTAAACAGATAATTTTGCCTGCAGTTATTGTGAAAAACAGTTGCATTGTTTGCTCATATGCTTACTCTCTATCAGTTTAACTGAAATTCAAAGTTGGCTTCAGTTTGCATATTACAGATTCAAAATAAATGAATATATGCCATATCTTAAACTTACGTGAGCTGCATGACATACAAAACTGCACTAAATTAAAATGCACTGCTTACTGTTAAGCCTTCTGTCAAGAAGATTATTCTTTTCCTGCAGACCTACTTACAGTAAATATGTGAGTGCTTGAGGTCCTGAGTGGCCATCCAGAAAGGCACTCAGAAATGCTTTGTCTGTCATTTACTAGCTTTCACTTTTCACTACTGTGCTATTTAAGTAATGACTTCCTAACTGCCATACAGACTCGGTTATGTAGTCTTTAATCTGATTAGGAGCGCACAAATGATTTAGCATGCGATTAAACCATATAATTAATTTGTCCCATGGTGATGAACTGTTAAGTAATTTCATTAATCTTGGGTAAATACCAGGCCTTGAACTTAAACTTCACAACTTCTTGAAGAAGTTTTTCCCTAGTTATTGTGGGTTACGTGTCCTTTTTTTTCGTTTCTTAGACAGTGGAATTTTTCCCATTTAGCTGAGAGAAAAGCCTTGATGGTTGGTACATCATCGGTACTTTAAAAGACAAAAGAATCGGCTGGGCCTGGGGGGCAGCTGGGGAGGGGAGCGGGGCTTTTTGGGTCCCTCTGCGAGAGAGCGAGACAGACACTCTGGGAGCTGTTTCTGCTGGGAGAGGAGGTTTTTGCCATCATCCAGACAGAGCGGCTGCTTCTGCTTCTTCTTCTTCTTCTTCCTCTCCGTTTGTGGCCCTCACTCCCCTGTCCTGCTGGACGTGCTGCAGCCCCAGCTGCCACCGCGGAGCTGCTGATCCATCTCATCCACCGGCCCGGGACTCTCTGCTCATCCCTGCCATTCC
>VWYI01000833.1:0-17838 GCA_013399455.1 Anthoscopus minutus | reverse complement strand
TTCAGTCTGTTCTCTTAGTGTAAGAAAATTTCACCCATTAGTGAGGAGAATTACCTTTTAAATTTAGCATGACTATAGCTTTACATACTCTGCATTGTTATGTTTTGTGGTTTTTAACCTAATTCAGACTTTGGTAATGCACTAAGAAACTGACTAATTATTGACACCCAGATTTGATAGCATGAATTTTTACTTGATAACACTGACTTAGAGATTGTTTCTCATTAGTTGGCTTGGTTGTTTGGACACTTGTGATTTAGTGTCCTGTTAGATAAAGAAATCTAAATAAATCTCGATAAAGATCTCTAAATGAAAACAGTCCGGTGTAGAATCAAGGTCTGTCATAACAATTTACAGTCTGATGTGGAAGTGGAATTGTTCTCTCTCTGCTGCCTCTCTGAGCAAAGTGTCAGTGTATTGTGCTAGTTTGGTGCCACAGAACAAAAAAAATGCTGCCTGACTTTTTTTAACATCCATGCTTATTTTAGCATGTGTGTTGTAGCTTTAGTTTTGAAGGTCTCTGGTAATCTCCAATGGTCAGGTCATAATCCATGGTGTGGATGCTTTCCTCATACTTACTATGGATACCTGACAGGGTTTTTGGGAGCAAGGTACTATTTTTTTGCAAGGTACTATTTGCAGAAGTCTGCACAGTCTGCAAGTCCAGCATAGAGCAGCTGCTGTCCTTCACCGTTGTTACCAGATGTTACCAGATGTGATAGTGGCAGGGGCAAAGTAGTGCCTCAAAACAGGATTGTGCGATGGGGTTGTACAGTGTGTGTGTGGCTAAAGTGAATTAAGGAAAACAAGGAGCATGCATTTTGGGAAGTTGTAAAGGCTTTCTGATTTATGCTAGGATTGTAAGTGTTTGCATTCTTGGAGGTTTTAAAGTCATTTGCAGATGCAGGCTATCAATTAACAATACTAGATTTTTCCTCCCTTTGTATTTAATGGACTAGAGACACAAAATCTACTTCTCTTGTAAATACAGTATTTACTCTCTGTTCTAGACTGCAAGATGATGTATTACTTTATGAAGCAATAAACAAGAAACTAAATGTACTTCTGATTTAAATCCAATTAAAAATTCTATAAAACTAGATAATAGTTTAAATGTCATATAATATTAGTAATATTTGCTTGTTAAGAAACTCTCTTACTCTCTTTTGTTATTACAGAGTTAGAAGTATGGATCTCTGGCATATGCTGTTTACTTTGGCACTAATCTGTGCAAATGACTCACTTTCTGCAAGTGATGGTAAGTTTTATGATGCCTTTCCATGCCTTTGTGTGTGTAGATAAATATATATATGTAGCTTTATATAAAGAGCATTTGTATAGTGAATTTTTGATGACTGCGCAACTTTCATGATTGCACCCAGGTGCTTAATGTGACAGATGCATCAGTTAATCTTTTTGTGAATATAGTGGATGAGGTTGGGACATGTTGCAGAATGAACGTGAATTTCATTGGCAGTTTTTGATGTGTCAGCAAGATGTACCAACGTTGGTGTTACACATCTGGATTTTACTTTCATGGGTATTAAGTTATGAAAGAATTGTATGGGGTTCGTTTTTTAAATGCAAACTACTGTTTTTTTCCTAAACAAGTCTTCTAGTATATTCATATTTTAAGTTTAGTATATCCATATCTTAAGTATAGGACTGTTTGGACGTACAGAGTAAGCACTTAAAGACAGTATGCTTTGAATCTCAGGCCAGTATGAACAAGTTTCTTAAGAAATAAATCTAGTAATTCTTGGGTAGAGATTATGGGATTTCAAAAGAACAAGTACCCAACCAGCCAGCTGGGTCTTTAACTCATTTAGCAAAACCCATGAACTCCAAGGGGACTTGCATATTGTGTCAGATTGATCTGCTTATTCTTGTTGTGATCTAATTATGTAAAGAAGTGCAGCTCACCCTGCTCGGCTCCCTTCCGTTCTGGTCTTCAGAACAGACAGCAGTGACAGTTTTCTATAATAACTAATTTTATGCAGACATGTCACTGCGTCTCCCAAAGTTACAGAGCAGCTGCAGCTCTATAAACAGGAGCCCCTCCTGACTTCCTAATGAAAATCTATGTTAGCAGAGCAATTCAGAAAGGGCAGTTTGTCAAGAAATGTTATTAAAAGTGGGATAAAAACAGCTTCCACAGCAAACTCTAAATAAAGCAATACAATTTTCAGTTAAGATTTCTGACATCTCAATTTTTTTTCTTTAGGTCCATACTTTAGTTTTGCTGAGTGCAAATTAAACATCTATAGACTTGCAAGCCATGTTTCATTAGCCTTTCTAGTGCTAGTTTTAGAATATGATAGCAAGCCAAAAGGCTATGACATAGTTGCCTGTAGTCACAACTGGATTATATTTTAAAGATACAACCACAGCTCTTTGTCCTTACACAGTTCTGTATTTTCTTGGAGTTGCACACTTTGAATTTCTAAGTATCTTGTGTATGCTGAAGCACTGGAGAGGCATATGGGGTGGGGCTTCGATGTTAATGGAGAAATTAAGCTGAAATAAGAAGTAATTAAAACTCAGGTGGTCAGTCAATTCTTCTACAAAGTTCATTCTGTTTATTAACAAACAGGTTTGGATACAGTAAACACAAGTTTCTGTTTATCTGCTTCTATGTGTGTGGTTCAAATGCTTGCCCTCTGTGTTATCAGAAAGAGAATCTGTAAGACTGATAGCTAAGGCTTTTTCTGTAACATTTTCCAAATACATATATATATGTACCACCTTCTATTCATTGCCACCACAGAATGGTCAGTAGAACAAAAATTAATGTGTCCTCGCTTGATCTTTTCACCCGCCATGTCTGCATTTTACAGTAGACTCATTCAACAGTCAGAAGTAATCCCCAGGGCAGTCTACTGGACCAACTGATTTCTCTCTTGAGTTTTAAGAGCACATGAGGATTATATGATCCTTGGCAGATGAGCTGTGGTCCAGATGTCCTAACTACAGTAAAAATCTGTGTTATAAATAAAATTTTACCACAGTGTCATCTTTGTGTGACTTTGTCTATGCGGATGAAATAGTAACTTTCATCTGATTATCTTCAGAATAAAAAAATTAAGAATATTTGGTCACTTCTGTGCTTAAATACAAGACACAGTATTAAATATTTATATCCTGATTTGTTGTACTATTAATGATTGTGTGTGTGAAGCGAATCATTTTGTTTAGTGATTCCTAATGACTAAATTGCTTCTAATTCTTTGACAAATTCATTCTGAGTTGGGCACATTCTCAGTTGAGACTGTCAGAGAAGGAAGTATAAACTGAATAGGAGTATTTGAGATAACGGCATGAAAGATCATTGATTTGCTATGCTTTCCTGATTTAGGACCAGGGATTAGACAAGATCTGTTTGGGTTTTTTTTTCTCCCATGTGAATGTGCTCATAGCTACAAAAGGATGAGTATCCAGCCCCACTCAGGTCATGAATCCTGACAATCTTACACTGTCTTACAGCCCAGCACAGTCTTCTGAGACCTCCATATAAACTTAATTAAATGTGCTCTATAGACATCAGTACCATATTTGTGTTGCCTGGGAACAGGACATATGGTGTCATGGTTCCCTAAAAAATTCACTTCAATAGTTCTATTTCTTCTTCAGAAGAAATAAAAATTACATATGCTTGGTAGTCTTGTACCAAAGCCCAGTACTGAGCCAGTGTAATACAGACTTGTACATGGGATGTCTTGAAAATAAACAAAGTTTAAGTTCAGACTTACAAGAGAGTGCTTTAAGCTAGGTTTGTGCATGGGGTCAGATCCACGCTAGATAGGCTGAAATCCCTTACAAATTTCCTTCTGGCAGAATCAAGGGTGTGAGCCCAGATATTTGAGACCAGATACTGGACATTTAGTCACCTATTTGCTGACTCCAGGCTGGTATCCAGTTCTGCTAGAGGCTTTATATTGGTTTAACTTGTTTTTCATGTTCTCCTCTTGCAAAGAAGCTGGCTTCCAGCTACCTAAACTGAGACTGCAGCTTGCATGAAGTGAGAGGGATGCTCATTGTCTTTGAGAGGGTTATGCTTGAAGTGACCAAGCATGTCCACTGCCCCTGGTCTTCCACTGTAATTCAGGGCTGAGCAGGTCTGGGTCTTGCAGCCTTTCACCAGGGTTGCTGACCCACGTGCTGTCCATGCCCTTGAGCTGCCTGATGCACAATGAGAAGGGCAGAACAGAGGAGGTGGTAGAAAGAAACAAAAGGCCGCAATAACAGGAAGGTAATTTCAAATAGGTGCATAATTACCATTAGCGACTGGGTTTTGTGCCTTGGAAAGCACAAGACCCATTGTCACAGATATTAAGACATTTTTGTCAGCAGAATTAGGCTTCTAGATTGCTTTGAAGATAGGGAATTGTATGATTTTGACTTTTTGGTTTAATTTAGTTAATTAGGTACATAGAGAAGAAAGACTATTGCCTTATAGGCAGATGCACATCTGTGCAGCCTTAATTGTAATTCAGAAAAAAATTTACTTGCAAATACACTGTTTTTATTTGATATTTTTCATTTATATAACTGTGGTGTTTCAAAACCATATCCAGAATTTACCAGGTTTGGTTGGCTATACCTGCTGACATCAGAAGCAGTTGAGGGGAATTGCTCCAGACATAGACTGAAATATGTTTAGGAAGCAAAATGAAAAGTTCTGATACTGTTTGTTTGTTCCTTCTCAACAACTGATGAGTGTAAGTCAAGTAAGGACATAGAGAAATAAACTGGGAATTAGTCCCAGTTAATAAAACAATACATGAGCTCAAGCAGCTCCAAAATGAATCTCTTCCCAGTGAAAAAAGTGAGAAATGTCTTCCACTATATTTTTATGCTAGATCAAAGTTTCTTCCAGACCGTTACAGTTATGTTAATTCATCCTGTGAAACAGGTTTAGAAAGGCATTCATACTTAATGATAGCACAAGAAAAATAATTTTGAGTGAATTGTTTTTTACAATGACAATTTAAGAGCAACAAACCTTAAATTATCTAATTGTATTTGAAAAATGTATTTATCTTTTTTTATCACAACTTGTAAAATTATTTTATGACTCTCCTAAGCTCAAATGTTCTATTTGCATAACTTTTATTTAGGAAATAGACTTAGTTATTTTCCTTCCTGAAACAAATCCAATCCAGTTTTTGTTTCCATCAGGATGTCCTTTTGTTTTATGGGAGTCTGTTGTTGTACTTTGATGCTTTGTGTGCGCTATATATTTATGATAAATCTAAATATATATCTGCAATGGGTATTAGCACTCTGGTTGCAGAACTGGAGATTGAATCCATGACCCATGCATAGGACTTTAGTGTCATTCAAGACATTGGCCTGAGCAGCCAAGACTTCTATGCAGTGCTCCTAGTGATACCAGAGGATCAGCAGAACAACTGCATCTTCCTGGGATGGTCAGAAGCTAACAGAATTCTATTAAAAACCTTAGAGCCAGGTATCTGATACATAATGTCCATCTCTTTTCTCACAATTTGATCAACTCTCTCCACTGCTCCCTGCTCCAGGGCCTGTTTTGACTAACTCTGTATTGACTTGGGAGCTGGGACACCTTCTGATAAGATTCATCACAGGGATATCCTCTAGGCACTCAAAAAGTCTGCATAAAACTGGTATATAGCACACCTGAAGAAGCAGAAGCTGGATGGCAGGCAGAGTATCGTGGGCAGTCTGAGATAGCTACAGATGTTTAGGCAACTGGATTTTGCCCTATGTGGCATAAAGGGAGCTGAATTTAGGTGTCTTTATTTTGAACCAAGCCTTATCTTTGCAGCTGCCTTATTTCAATGTGCATAATTCTGCTTTCTTTCTTCTGGATAGTGTCCTAGCTGCTCAGCCACACACTGTCGGTTTTCTGCTACTGCCAAAATGAGGGATCTTCTCACTAGATTGACAGGAAAGCGCCTGGGGTCTTGCTGTCACTGTGAAGTTTAGTAGCAGACACATGTCTAAAGAGTTTCATGACATATGAAGGAATTAATAGAATTAGAATAAGCAGAAAAGTGCCTTTGAATGGCAGCATAGTCTCTTCTAGAACAGGAGAAATTTGTCCATCAATTCATGGAGTCAGGAGGGATTTGAACCATTAAGAAAAATGATCTTGTCTGTAAACATGTTTTGTGATTTAGGTGAACTCAAATTTTATAGATGCACTCAGTGACCAACCGTTTCTCAGTATTTGGTTGTTTTTTAAAAAACTTCTTTCACAATCATGAAGACTAGACATGTTTGCATATGTTACAATCCTAATTTAGTTAGGAAAGGACAAAAGGACAGAATCTTCCTTAGCTTAAGCTACCAAAATTCTTGCCTTCTCTTGGTAATTGGTAGTGCCTTATTACAGTTGGTAGTCATTCATTCATAGTGACATTTTTTCTTCTTAATTCTTTCAGTTTGGTTTGTCTTTGCTATGGCCTTTCTCTGTAAAATGCATTTAGATATGGAACACAAGTCCAAGCAGAGCTGGCAGTAAAATCTGAGAAGGTGAAAACCTTGACTGAGTGTGGTGCATCCTGGTGTACATGGATGGGGGCAGAACTGTTGAGAAGACAGGTTTAAAACTTCCACCTGAAAACAAAGCCTTTAGAATAGTTGCCCTATTTGCCTATTTTAAGTGTTTCTGAGCAGGAAATATGTTCCATTATGTGGAAGAAATTGCTACAGACACATTCCAAGAGCCAGAATCAGAAACCTTGGCTCAGAGAAGCATAAGTTATACCTCTGTGATTTGACTAAGCCATTTCAGCTGAAGAGAAGATTCATTTTGGCAGGGAGAAAAATAGTATTTCCATCATCACTTTCCATTTGGATTAAGGATGGCTTTGAAGACTAGCAGAAAAATCTGAGGGATGGCCAAGGAAGTGCACTTCTGAGTTACTTCTACCGCTTTTGCTTCCTACCCAGTAGTATGTATTTCAGGTAAACCATTTGTCTGGGCCTGTGTGACAGTATCTCTTGGAGAAGAAAGGATTTCACTTTGCCCATCTGTCTTTAACAGAAATTGATTTCAGATTTCTAAATGTGGAAAACCCATGCTGAAAATTAATTGCAGACAGGACTGTATTTTATAAGAAAACTCAGAAATTAAAAAACATTTTAAGGTATTTGAAGCCTGAAATTGTACCTCTAAATGTCTGTGTTTAGGCTTGTATCCAATGTTAATGCTAACCTGGGATGCAGAAACTCGTCTCCTTTGTCCTGTCCTCCAAACCACATCTGTGACTCCAGCATTTACTGAAGATTTTCAAGCCTTTGAATATCTTCACCCGCAGGCCTGCCAAAAACACTTCATGGGCAATCAGCTTCAATCAGACACCCTGTAAAATAACATAAATACCAAAGTTTTCTTATCTAGTTATCTCTGTCATCCTTAATATTCCTGCTATTGTGTGTATTGTATTCATTCATTCATTCATTCATTCATTCATTCATTCATTCATTCATTTCTGTTGCTATCATATTTTCTTCTATATTAAACACAGCCTTGCCAATCTGCTGTCCTCTGATTGCTGTGTTTTGAGGCAACTTGCAAGAATTAACAACTCTTCAGTGGTTAGTGCCTGGCGTAGTCAGAAGGAGAGGTCAGTCTTTCTCCTTCCCAGCAGCAAAGTTTGTGGTCCCAGCTGGTCTTTGCTCTCCCAAGCAGACTTACAGATTTCAGCCTAGCCACCAGCACACACTGGTCCTCCTGTGAACCTGAACTGCTCCTCCTCTACCAGGATGCAGCTGCACCCAGAGCCACTGGCTGATGGTGGCCACTTGTGGCTTGCTTTCAGAGGAGGGAGGCCAGTTTGAAATACAAGCTCTTGCCCACACATGCAGTGAAGCCTGTGTATTTATGAAGGAAGATCAGATGATGGAAATTAGGCAAAACCTTGCAAAGCAGTTTGTTACTACTATCTAAGAAGCTATCAAGTGAGAAAATTCCTAGTTGCAGTCTTTAATTTAACTCCACTTTGTATTTTAAATTTAATTGTGTATTTAATGTGAATTAGAGAAACAGTGTGTACTGCATGAGCCAAATCAATGCAGTTAATAAACTAACTCTGCACCAGGGGAAGGAAAAATAACTAGCAAATAAACACTACTCTATTATAAAAGCAGATTACATGAATCGTTTTATACAGTAAAGTACACACAGAGCAAATTTCTATCAATACCATCCATCTCTAATGGGAAAAAGAACCTTTAGTCGCTATGTATTCATAGTATGTAGTGAAATGCTTGTGAAAGGGGTAACTTTTTCATTAATTTAAACAATGATGCAGTTATTGTGCAGTAACTTTCACTGCCTGTTTTAAAACAGGAGAGATGTTTACAACCAGGAGAATCTGCAATGTTGCACTTTACAAATGTTACACTTTGTCCATTTTCATGCTTTAACAGTGGGGATTGTGCTGGAAACTAAGTAAAACCGTGACTGGAATTTGGAGACCTGTCATGGAACAGACCTGGCTTCTACCAGGATAAATGAGGGAGCATTGTGCGCACCTCAGCAATATTTTGGCACAATTGGGTGTTCCACTTAACTGTTCCAAGGGATCATAAGTGAATGAGAAACATTCTAGAGCAGGAGTTCACAAGATGCCACTCTTGAATCACACAAAGTGATTCTGAAAGCTTTGTACTGGCCACCACCTGCAGTAGAACCAGATGATTCTCAGGGTTGCAGCAGAACCTTAAGCACAGTTGAGTAGTTTTGGAACTAAAGCCACCATCTAAAGTCTGTGTAATTCCAGCCTTGAGGAACTTTTGATCACTTCTGCTCCAGAAACTCCCCTGTTTTCCTTGTTTCCCAGTCTTCCTTGTTACACTCTGGCACACTAAACTGGTACCCAGGTGATTATCAGCTTCTGAGGATGGAAAGGCAATGGGAAATGAGATATCATTGGGCAACTTGGCTGTGGTGTGAACCCCCCACAAAAAGTTTCTGGCAAGGTTCCTCTGTAGAATAAAAGTACCTGGCATAACCTATTTCCCTTCTGTGCTACTGGAGATGTGCCCAGAATGAACCATGGAACCAGCAGGTGAGAGGCAGAGCTGAGAACTATGTGTATGACTCTCCAGCTTCTGAACCTGGAACAAGTCCTGCTACTTAAGACAGAGGTTTCTCTACTTGGCTTGCTGTTCTCACCTTTTGTAAAAGCATAGTCAAGTAGTGACAGCAATGGTCAATTTTCTTCAGAACATCTAACAGATGGTCACTCAGCTAGGGATTTTGAATTATTCCTGCATAATGCAGTGGCAGTGAAGACTTTCTTGTTTATAAGTACAGGGTTGGGTTTTTTTTTACAGATAATTAAATGTCGTCTACTAAGTTATTTGGTGCAAAGGGGTGTCAAAAAAAAGGTTGATAAAGCTGGTGGATTGTCTAAAAACCCATGCATAATGCCAGTTCAATCCTGTGTTTCATTCTCATTAATTTGGTCAGGGACACAGACAGTTGTTCACTCCCTGCCATGTGGATTTTGTGAGAGCCCCTGATACAGCACTGTAAGCAAAGGTTCCCTAAAAAAACACCCGGGATAAAATGGAAGAACTTGCATGGATTAAAGAATTCATCAAAAGGGGCGGGGGTGAAAGGAACAAATGAGCTCCCAAACCCAAGGGTATCTCCTGTCTACAGATGGAGCAGGGAGGAATTAAATAGAGACGTGTTCTGTGGGAGAGCTGTGTGTCAGGACGGGATGGGAAGCAGCTCAGTTCTACAAGGTGCCGAGGGAATGACGGAGAGGGTGCGAGCCCCCTGGAGCCCCGCAGCCCTGTGCGCAAGCACTGCTGGAACCTGGAGTGGGGCTGCCCAGGGAAATGACACAGATCCAGCCCCAACAAGCAGTGTGTCTTCTGTGGGCTGTCATAAACTATACCCCGAGTATATTTTGAGAAAGGCGCTGAAAAGGAATATGTTTATTTTGTATTTGTTCTGGGATTTTGTTTATTTATTACTCGCCTAGAAATGTGCAGTCTTAGCTTTAGGGCTGACACAGAAACTTCAGAAGCAAATTTGAAAACTAACTTGGATCAAGAATTTACCCTTGAATCCCTATCAACTAGAGCCCTCCTCTGTTTTTCGCTTTGTAAAGGCAAAACAAGATCAATTATATGCCTGGCAGGCAAACACCATGTACATCATGTTGCTTTTAAAATACACTTTGTGTTTGCTGCTGATGCCTACTGTATAACAGGAAAAACAGATAATATTTAATAAATAGTAAATCTTCAACAAAAAACTTGTGCAAGTAAAATAATGTCATTATGCCCTTTGAATTTCTGTCTGGTCTCCTTCATAGCTAAAACACTGAACAAAGAATAATGTGATAGTTTACTTTAACAGGAAAACTGCAAGTGTTGAGGAAGCAAATGTAGGTAATAACTATAAATGTTAACGTGATCTTTTTATTATTTGCTTTTAGGGATCAAGTAGTTAATAGTCAATGTAACTACTTCAGCAAAAATGCTGATGTCAACTATAGTTACTGTTGTATAGGTTTTAATTCAAACCATCTGTTTTAATCCTTGTATGGGTTGATCTTTGTTTTCAGTGAAGTGTTTTTCTGGAAGTTAAAAGTAATTATTAAAGGAATGGAAATTATTAGTGGTTCATGGTTTGGCAAGAAAAATAAATGCTTTCTCAAGTTTTTTGTGTCTATTTTAGAGAGCTCCTGCACCAGAAATTGTTGAGGGTGGAGTACAACACAGAATTTTTTGTCATAGTCTATGTGATATTTGGGGTTCATCCCAATGAAGTGTCTGGAAGTGTAAGTCAGTGAACCTGCTTGTTCTCCACTGCTTAATTTAGCCCATATATTTTATAGAGTGGAGGAAATATGAGTGGTTTATTAAAAGGAAGGTATCAAACACTAAGGAAAAATGTCAGAAATGCTGGCATGTGTACATAAAAATTGTATTTTACTTTCTAGTGAACTGTGTAATTCCCCACATTGTATTCTTCAATGCATTTTTAGAGATTGTTTGGTCTTGCTAAGTTGTTGACTTAGCTTGGACTGTAACCCTCCTGTCTAAAATTGCCCTGTTACCCAAGGATATCTCCACCCTGTTACCCTGGATATCTCCAGAGCTCAATCTTCATGCTGTGAAGATCTCTTAAGCCACTTTGCAGTAAAAACAGAAGCATCTAGGGCAGCTCCACAAGTAGTGAAATAGATGTGAGATCAATAATTTATCATTTTTCCTTTCTGATTTCATAGCTATTGCACAATAGGAAGCTGTAGAAGTGTATCAGAAAAACCCAAGGTATCTCCTTGTACTCTTGTCACATGCCTTTCAACACACCTAGGGGCCTTCAGAACTCAATTAAAGTCCTGGTTGGATCATGCTATACTTTACAGATGTAGAGGGCAAGCCTTTGCTCTTGAAAGGATGCACTGGGAGCTCTTCATGCTATCCAGCTGTCACAGCTGACTCTGTTTAACCTCCCATTCTTGGCCAAGCCAGTTAAGTAGAGTTAAATCCTTGTCTACAAAAATACTTGTAATAATATTGCAAGAACCCTCCTTACAGAGACTTAATGTTAAGACAAGGAACAGAGACAAAGCCGTCAGAATTTTGTATGGTGGCCCAAAACATGCAGCTGATATTATGTGCTTTTCCAAGGCTGTGAATACTGTTCATAGTTTAAAGTAGATTTTTCCCTGTTTTGTCCCCTTTCTCCTCCCTGAGTCAAGAAACATTTGTTTTTTTGCCAGGAGGAACATGCGTTACAGAATCTGGCACGTTTGCATGTGGTACAAGCTTGTGAATGTTTTTTTGAGATAAGTGAGTGACAGCTTCCAGTTGGTGTTCTGCAGGAGGTGAGGGTTTCTTTCCAGAAGTCCTGACCATCTCAAAATAACTATATTGTCCTTGCAGAGCTCCTAATCTGACATGTTATCTTATCCCCTCAGTACAGCAGTGCTGATATTCTACTACGCCAGTTTTTCTAGCTAATTGTCTCAAGTAGCAGTTTTAGTAACAGGAAGGACTGAAAGGATTACATCTGTCAGAGTTAGCGTTTGGTCTATGTTGTCCAACATTATAACAGACTTGATTTTAAATTGTTGTTAAATGCTGTTTTTCAGTTATAAGCGCGTGTTACCACTGGAATTCAATGTATTTTTTGTTCCAATGTTTTAAGCTGAAAAGGGCATTTTTTGCTTAAGAGAATAAGGCTGTGTTTTCTTCTGTTTTAGAGAAGTGTCAACAGTTAAGGCCTTGCTATATAATTTCATTATACCCCCTGGAAATTTCTCAAGAAACATGAGTTATGACCATGTCAGTGCTTTGCACTTCATGGTTTTCACATCTCAGCAACTAACAAAGATGTGTGAAATACAATTAACAGTTCACATAATCCCAAGATACCCATATATAAGCGCTGGCTTTCTAGAAACAGCATTGTTTTTCCCAAGGTCATAGCTATTCCTAAAGGAAACAGAGCATTAGCCTTAGTGTGTAGCTGTTAACTCTGTTTAAGAATGCAATTGGGAACTGATTCAAATAATATATGACTTACATTAGTAGCAGTCCTTGATCTAAAGAGAAGTGGCCTCTATACGTTGTTCTAATTGCTGTGGGAATCCCATCATACATTCAATTGTAGTTTATGAAAAACTGCTGTAGTCTTCTAACAAATTACTTTTAGAAAAGCCCCGAATCCATCATAGTATTACTGAAGATAAAGCTGTCATGACTTATATATGTGGGGAAGTCTCATAGCATTCCCTGGTTGTTAATGCACTGGAGCATTTAAATACAGCATGTCAGAAAGACATTATTTTTTATAAAAATAGATAAAAATGAATCTTCATTCCTTTTAATCAGGGCAAGTCTTAGGTATTAAATGGGGAATAAAAGTTGTTCCGTATTTGAGATGGCTACAGGGTAGATACATCCCTAGGAGATTCAGGCTGTCCTGAGTTCTCAAGTGCTTATTTCAGTGCTAAGGCATAAATGAGATGGGGGGTTAGTTGGGGTTTTATTATTATTCGTGTGGGTGGTTCTCACCTGATTGGTGTGACATTAAAGGGTTTTTGTTTTGTTTCTTGGAGGGAAACATTTACCTGAATTGTCACTGAAAGACACACTGTCACTGGTTTCAGCAGAAAGGCAAAGAGGTGGTAATAATCTGAGCTCTCCAGATAAGGCTGAGCTATGTCGGCAGAAATGGGGGAGCTTCCAAAGCTATTTACTTGTCCTAAAGAAGGCAAAATCCCTGTGACTCCAGGAAGAATAATAGCTCTGTAATAATGACACTGACCTGAAACAAGCTTTCACCATCTAGCTGTGGCATAGAAGTTCTTCTGTGTCCTTGGAAAATTTATTAATATCTGTGTCCTGGCTCCCTGGTTGAAAAGTGAGAAGGCACTTTAAGGACAAGCTTCTTAATCTGTTTGAGTTTATCAGATATTATGGTGAATGAAATTCCTGAGGTTGTGCAATATCCTCTGTCAACAGCATTGCATTTATTGTGTAGAACAAAAAGATAGAAAATTGTAACTTGTCCCAGTGCTCATGAAGCTGGCAGGCTGCTCCTCACCAAGGTAGGGAAAGATATGCTTGTCAGGAGGTAAAGGATGCCATCTGAAAGCAGAGAAAGTGCTGAAGTGTCTTCCAGTGCAAATGTGTTCTCTGCATAAATCTGCATACTTGCAGAAACTGTGCTTTTCTTCTAACAGGAAAGGACTTGTGCTAATGTGGACCCATAACTCATTGTTGCCATGGGAAACTCCGAAATGGCCACCCACGCTTTTATATGTGAATGGGGCTTGTGTTCAGATATACTGTTCCATCTGTGTGTCAGCATACACACATTAGTATGTGTGTATGTTTCTTTCCTGGTGTAGCATGGTCAAGTTGAATTATGAAAGGCTGCCTTTCATACTAAAGATTCTGGAAGCATCAACTGCACCTGGAACACTGTATCTTGTGGGGCTGCTTCAGTGCTGACATGCCCAGAGAACCTCATGGTCTTTCAGTTCATTGGTGTGCTCAGAGCTGATAGAAAGACACAGCCAGTCCTAGGTAATTTTCACTTTTTCTTTATTTGTTGCCAATGTGACCCTGAAGCCCTTCTCCCCACAGAATAAAATATGATGATGCAAACATAAAAATGCAAATGCTGTAGCTTTTCAAAAATGAAAGTATTGTTTTGAATTATAAACCCATTTTCCTCTTTTGTTGTACTCAGGCTGTATTGTCCTGTGTGAAGTTTTCTAAAGTACTTGCACTGTGAGATGTGCACTTGATTTTGAGAATTCCAGATCAGATGGCTGAAGTTTGGAGAAGCTGGAAGTGACCTAGCCGTCCCTGGTGGCGGCTTGTGATCGAGTGGTCTACTGGACAGAGAAGGGAATGTCACTGGCACATGGTTTCTGCTAACCAAGTGCTTTGTGGAAGGTACTTGGACAAGCAGGTGCTCTAATCAATCTAGATATACTTGTTGATAGGTTAAATTTTACTTACTTTTAAGCTGCTTAGTTTTTAAAAGCTTTTTTAGGTCTCCTACTGAAGCCAAGCTTGCTAGAAAGCAGGATTATAGCATCACCGGTACCATTGTCCTTTCAAAGGAGATCTGTGTGGAGCACATTCAAACATATTGATGAAATGTTGTGGGAAAGGCTGCATTGTCACTGGCTGAGCTAGACATTTGCTTTGGACTGTGAATTTGGCATTGTTTAGTGAGACGAAAGAAACACTATCAGTAGAGTGCAATGCTTGGCTCTCTCCCTGCCTTCAAAACAGTCTAACACGCCAATTTCTTCTGCATACCCAAATACTGACAGGATTAATATAAATGTTAACTATAGCATCATTTGGGACAGCAAGCTAGCACTTGTTCCTGTCTAGCACTTTCGTCATCTGTGAGCACCTTTAGCCACCATCAGGTCCTTTCCTATGGATAAGCCACAGCTGTCACAGGAGCATGGTGAGCCTTAATGATCCCCAAATTGTGTGACTTTGTATAATTGATTAGGTTGTTCTTCTGTTTTCCTCCTTTCTTTGTTTTGAAAGGGTTTTTTTAAGTCTGAAGAAACAGAGACTACACATACTATGAATTTTATTATAATGAATTTAATTTTATTATGATTATGATTAGTTATGGTACTAAAGATGACTAGAGATACTTAGTGGGATTTTGAGATGTGATTTACACCTAATTGTCACACTCTTTCTATTCTTGCATTTCCTTGAATTACAATTTTGCTTTAAACTGGGAGAGCTCACAAAAACTATAATCCTTTACCTGTAATGAATGTACATACTCAAATATGTACTTCCAGTAGGACACTGAGGTGCTGGAGTGGGTCCAGAGAAGGGCAGTAGAGCTGGTGAAGGGTCAGCTGGGGAGCACAAGTCCTAAGAGGAGCAGCTGAGAGAGCTGGGGGTGTTTAGTCTGGAGAAAAGAAGGCTCAGGGTCACCGTATCAGTCTCCACAGCTGCCTGGAAGGAGGCTTTGCTCAGGCAGGGGCTGGCTCCCAGGCAAACAGCAACACTAAGAGAAGACATGGCCTCAAGCTGTGCCAGGGGAGGTTTAGCTTGGACATTGGGAAGAATTTTTTTCACAGAAGGCATGATTAAACAGTGGGATGGACTGCCCAGAGAGGTCGTGGTGTCACTATCCCTGGAGGCTGGAAAGTAGTACTCAGTGCCATGGTCTGGTTGGCAAAGTGGTGTTAAGTCACAGGTTAAGACTTGATGATCTCACAGGTCTTTTCTAACTTAGTCAGTTCTGTCATGTTGAAAGGGAGACTACCAAACACCTCAGTATATAGGCTGCCTGATGCTTATTTACCTCCTTTTCCTAGTTTTGAGTAATTTACTTATGAAGAAAAGACCTTACAAAAATAACGTGAATTTAAAATATATTTTATGAAAGTTTCACTACTTTTAAATGCTCTTAAAGAATTTTAAGAATTAGTTAAACTGAATTGCATAAATGAGACAGAAACCTGTTCAAGCTACAAAAGACTTCATGATCTTGGAAAGAACCTTTTTTAGTGAAATATCAATATTGTAAAAGAAGAAGACTTTTGTTTTTCCACCCTCAAGGTAACTTATCCAACTGCTATCTGTATTTTTGATGAGTTACCATAATATTTTGTATGTATTGCTTGGGCCACTTAAAATATCTTTATAGATCTCCAAGTAGATAAATCTCTTCTTTCAGTTCTTGAAATGCAATTACAGATGTTTGTCATGTCAGAGTTGTGGCTGTAGAACCATGAGCACAACAAGACTTAACTTTTCTTTCATTTTGTAAAGCACCTTAGTGGAGAAGATGGATTCTTAGGTGTATGGGTTTCTTTAAAGCATGAAATGTACTATATAAGCAATGTATTCCATATGTAATATTTAATTTTTTTGCCAAACTTTCTTCTGAAAAATTAAGAAAATTTTGTAATAAAAGTATTTTTAATAAGTGAGAAAACTGTAATTAGTTGTTTATTGAACAGCAAAATTGTGGTTTTTTAAGTGTTTGCAAAACAATTGTTTAAACTTTTTTTTGTTGAAATGTGTTCTTATTTTCTTTTTATCCATTACCGTGAACTTTAATCATATCGAGCTTAGCCCAAAGGTTTCCTGTGCTCCAGCTTTTAAGCTGCCTAACCTGTGTAAATACATTAGGGCTGTTCTAAACCATTAAAAACAAGGAGAGATGGATGTGTGCAAAGTTCAAATGTGTTCTGCTGGCTTTTATCATCAGTGTGAATAATACAGCAATTTAGAAGCTTACAATAGTTGTTCAGAAAACACAGCAAAATACAGCAAACAAAATCTCTTTAGAGGAGACTGAAATACATATATTTCAGTTCAGTGTTGTGGGAGGTTTCTTACTGTAAGGGATTTTTTTTCCTACTTGTATGTTTTCTTTTTTTTTTTTTTTAATTACTTCTGGTGTATTTAAAGTGGTGTGAGTTGAAAGCTGTTAAAACAGAAATCCTTCTTTCATCCTCAAAGATGAAGTAGTATGGAAAGTTTAAAACACACGCTTCCAGGGCAGAGTTGGATCACAACTGTTGCCCATGTCAGGATTCAGTCTTTCTGCTGAATTAGTGTCTCTCCTTTTTCTGTTATTTTCTGAGACTTCTAATTTAATTTAACATTTCATACAGAATGAGTGAATAAAAATGCTCAGAAAGCTTACAGAGCCCCAAAATTTACATTTTGTGGGCCAGATACAGTGCCTTCTGTCTGAATGTCCTTGATATGGGGTAAGCACTACTGAGCAACAACCAGCACATCACAGTGTCACCAGTTTGATTTTCATATTGAATCCAAAACAAAGCACTGTACCAGCTGCTAGAAAGAGAGCTAGAAACCAGGACACAGCTCTTCTCTAAAAGCAGTAGGCACAGTGTGCCAACCAGCAAAGCTGAGTGGAGGAGCACATTACTTCAGGAAAGTGTAGAAAATCTAGTAGCTTCATGGTAATTGAATTTTTTTTTTCATCTTGAATTGTCATTAGTGTACAGACACAAAACAGTAGGTACTTGTAAAGCAACCATTAATAGGAGGGACACCTTTCACATCTGTGTTGGGAAAAGTTAATCCCTCAGAGGTACAGAGGAGGCATTGACAGACAGAGGTACTTGCATTGACAGGCAGGCTAGGTAACAGAGGGCAGGAATCAGTGGGGTGAGGTGACATTTGTGCCTCTTTTCTGGTCTGTGGACCTGTTCTTTTCTGTGTATTCATAAATAACTCAGCAAAAGAAGCAAATGCTGAAGTTTGCAAAACAAGCAGTTTGTCGATGCCCCACTAAACTACAAAGGAGCAGCTAAAGAGCTGCAGAAAGTCAAACAATTC
>VWYI01000831.1:0-10476 GCA_013399455.1 Anthoscopus minutus | reverse complement strand
TGGTGTCCGCGTCTCCCTTCTCCGACAATATACTGCTGCCATGACTACCTTCAAAACCCACCAGTTTGATTTGCTTATGCAACTCTTTGCAAGGTCAACAGTAGCCATCACAACAAACAAAAGAAACAGTTTTTAAAGTAATCGACAACTATTTTTATTCTATGAATAATTTTTAATTCATTACCTGGGAATAAAGTTCAAGCTTTAATCAGTCCACCAATTTCCCCAGCTGCTTATCTGTTCAAAAAGCCTATATGAAGCTGCTCATACATATACATAATTTCAGGCTTTGCACTTCCCTCATTCCTTCATGTACACATCTTTGCTGTAGTGCCTAATAATCCTACCCAAAAAATAACTGGTAATTATTAATCTGTCATTATGTCGAAGATAAGCACATTTAATTGGCCTTGTCCCCTAATCTCCTGGAACACTAGTTTATCTTCAGATTTCACCCTTTATTTTGGATGGGCAATATGCTCTGTTATGTAGTGAGTGCCTGATCTGGACTTGGGTATCCTAAGAAAAAATAATGATGACAAAATTAATACATATATTATCACACAGAGATTGAATGATGCAACCCAGCAAATAAATTCCTAAGCTAGGATCTTTCACAAGCATTGTAATTCAGAAAGTTTAGAAAAGCACAAATAATTGCCAACATTGCAATATATTTGTTCTCATTAGAGTTGCAGAGGCAGTAGTCCTGCTAAAACTAGCATAATTATATATAAATGATGTTGGGAGACTTCACAAAATATGTCAGAAGGATAGAAAAAGATGTTTCTCGGACTGCATATTCTTAGTAGGTTTTACCCCATCAATTTGCAAATAAAAGTGGAGGCCTTTTTAGTGAAGTGTGTTTTTCTCATCTCTCTTGTCTCTAGAAGACCATCTTCTAATATTGAACAGAGATAGTTAGCAATTAAGTTACTAATCACTCAGGCCTTCTAGACAATTCAGCTGATCTGCCTTGTATCTACATATGCTACATATTTCTTTAATCCTCGAGTTTATTAATTTTTTAACCCATGTGCCATTCCATTCCTGTTTCCAAAACTTATGAGTCTAAATCTACTTCCACAACTTCATTCCAGCACACTTGTGAGTGTGATGTGTTTCGTACAAAAAATTATTAAAGAAGTCTGTGCTACTGAATAGAAGCCTATTTCTATTTGCATGATTTTTTGGGTTTTTATCTTAGTAGTCCCAGTTGTCCACACTCTCCATAAGCTTTTTTTTGGAGGAACTGCAGTAGCCTGGATCTAGTAGGCATGTGTTGCAGGTTCAGGCTTTTGCATCATCTCTCTGTATCTTATTCATGATCTCTGCCATGAAATCCAGCTTTTCTGTTCCCAGTCTCATATAACTTCCATTAGCTATGCTTTTATATTATTTCTCAGACTGTAATATTTACTTCTATACATTTGCAGATCCCCTTACATATGGTGACATAACTTCATATAGTGATGCTATCCTGAAACTTATTTCTCTAAGGATAGTACTTCCTAGAAGCGAACATATCCTTTAGCGATAAAAGTAAATGTATATTGAGTATTCTGAATCTCAAAGAGCTATAATAGTAATTAGGGAAAAAAACCCCACAAAACAGTAGAAATAAGCTGGAGTTAGGAAGCATGGGTTTTCCAGCAAGTAATATGACTTAAATAAATACACATCTCCAGAAAATTTACTGGTAGAGCCTTAAGAAAGAATCCAGTCATAAACAGGGAGGTAAAAGCCTCTCTTACTAAGCATCTTGGGACTGCTTCTTCTGACAGCAAATTCCTGATTAAGTAATCAGTGCCATAGTCAATACATTTGCATTGTATTGATTAGGCTTTCTCAGGCAATGAAGGCTCAGGATTATGCCTATTTCACCTCAATCTACATACAAAATATTCCTCTCTTGTTCATAGAGGCTGGGATGAATTGTAAGAAATCCATTAGGTACAATTGTTCCAGACACTTAGAAGCTATTAGGATAAACATAGTTGAATTCCTTCCTTCTCTTTTTTCATATACTCTGGTATGGGATCAGAGGAATGCATAATGCTTTATTCCTTGTATTTGCAAGCATTCTGAGATCAGAGTATTTCTGCAGAAACAAAAGAAAACAAAACAAAATAAAACAGAAGAAAACACTTGAGGTATTTTTGATAATGAATAGGTCTTTAACTGGACTTATGGCTGAGACATTGATCCAAGGACAAGTCATGAAAGAGAGCATAAACTGACAAGAGATTGCTTCCTGAAAAGAAAACAAAATATAAATAGTTCCCAGCCATTGCTCTGGAAAAAAACAAACCCTAAAGAGCTCTTTTAAACTTGTGCATACAATGACTTAAGGATGTATTTTATGGGAACATCTGGTCTATGGAAATCTTTAAAAGAAGATGGAATGTCTTCCACTGATTTCTTTGCCTTCAGTGTTCATGTATTTTCTCCATCTGGGTTCATGTAGCAGGGATCATCCAATGGTGCCAGTGAGCAGCCCTTTACGTAAGCTGGCAACAGAGGTGAGAAGATGCATCTTTATGAACACTGTCAGTTTAAGCAGAGACAGGAGTCATATATAGCTGTTTGCCATTCCACAGCTTGATACACCAACCTCTGCCAGCTCTGCAGAGGAGGAAAAGTGCCTGGCTTCAGGCATTGCATGAATGCAAGCTGATGTGGTGTAACAGTCTGAAACAGTCTGAAATCTGTCTCTGACAGATTTATCTTGAGGTTGCAGATGACCGTCCAGATGGATTGGAAATCTCTCCTCTGGAAGATATGCATTGCTATTTATAGTCCATTTGAACTCCAGTGAGTGACGATTTGCTTCAGTTTCTCATCTGATTCAGCTGTTTGTTAATAAAAATTAAAGTTCAAGGATTGTTTGTTCACGGATTTGTTCAAGGATTGTGCTGCCCAGAAATCTATGGCTTTGAGTAATTTAACAGACTTAACTGCATTAACTCCATATACACAAGTCATTGATGAACACTTTCTATAAACATCCTTAGCACTGGGGAGAGTTTGACTATTACTTTGCAGTGAATCACAGATATTATATGGGAAAGAAAGGGCTCACAGTATGGAAGCATGCATCTGGAAAGGAGCTAAAAACTGTCCTTAACATTATAAAAATAGAAAGAATGAAACTGTCTTGAGACTGGGGCAGTCTAGTTTTGCCAAGCCAAAGATGGAAATAAATGTTTGTGTTTCTATTTTGGAGAAATTAATAGTCACAAGTAGACTTTTCCCCTTAATTTACAAAACACATTACCTACCAATCAGGTATCCAATAAAGCAAGGTTATAAATTTTTAACATGCTATTCATGAAAGACACCCATCAAAAGGATGAAAAAAGCCACAAAAAGAATATGTAATTGATGAGGATACCCAAAAAACATGAATTCTAGGATCTGGCTAAAGATTATTCTATCTCAAACCTAAAACAAAGGTAAAGATTAAATCTGAAGACACTGTTTGGAAAATACTGTCACTATTCTTCCACATATCACCTAGGGCTATCTTGATTTCTTTGATTTATCTCACAAATCAGTTGCATTTGTAAATAACAGCAGCTTTTTAAAAGGGAAAATATTTTCTTAAAACATAACCAATAGGTTTTCACTGCAAACATGTAGGTACTCAGTAGTGGTCTGGCTTTGATATTTCAAGAGCCTCCATCAAAAGACCAAGATATATTTGGGCAGATATTTTTCTTAGGAGTTTGCATTCTATATGTTAAGCTGCTTAAAAGACTTCTGCCTTCAAAGGAGAAAAACTCCACTGAGTTATCTTCAGAATTTTTGAAGAACCCTTTATTATCACAATCATTACGGCAAATTATATGGAAAAATAAGTAATTGTAAGGACTAAACTTTAGGTGTTAGTCATGGAAATGTAAATACCCTTCAGCTCTAGACTGAAATCTGTTTACAAAGGCAGATGTTTTGTTCTGTCAGTAAAGCAGTATTTACATAATATTAGTTTTCTAGGCACAGTTGGACTGAAATAGAGGAGTACTTTACTTACTTCAGTCTGGCCTTTTAGGTTATTTGTCCCTCGGAAGAGCTGTCATTAGAGAAAGCTGTTTTGTTTTCTTAGCATCTGGAATGATAGTAGCTGGTATCATTTTAAAATTACTTCAAGATATCTTCTCTAAAAAACATCACTAGCTTATCTCCAGGACCTTAATGGATTGGTAATTGGTTGCCCTTTTTCTCTGATGATTGATTTTTCAGTCTTCAAAGTAGTACCAGCTATGGATGGCACCTCTTGCCAAACTTTGAGGTCAACTGGAAGCAATGTAAGAGCAGAAGAGTGTGTACTCACATCGATAAAGATGAAGGGTTCTTGGGAGAATCTGCAGGGTTATGTCCTCATCATTCAAGATCTATATCTTCTTTGCTTATTAGGTATTCATCTCTGTCTCTAAAATCTTACCAGAGAGTACTTGAAACCTGAGGGAACAGGAGCATTGGTCCATTTTAAATAGCAGTACACTGCAGATAAATGGGAATAAATTTTGCTTCTACACTTTGATAAACTCAGCAGTATATATGCCATGGATAGTACTGAAGAGGAAATAATTTGCACCAGCAATAAATTGCTATAGTCATTTTTAGAATGGTGACTTTAATTTAGGATGATAATGAAGAGCCTGTTTCAAGTGTTGCAATTGTTATATTTGGGAATAAAGAAGTACTATGAAACATAGGGACTAGAGTACCCTTGGAAGCTGAGCTGGTTGGGGAACGATCCTCAGTGGTGTTGCTACTAAAATGGTACTTGGAGCTTTGTTCTCAATCAGGAAATATAGGCACATATGATCTTCCTTTCTTCTGTTTTCTTTTTTTGTTTGTTTTTTTCTTTTTTTGTTTTTATGCCTCTGGACTTTCTCTACATCAGCAGTGGAAGTTTAGTACAAAAAACCAAGCTCGTTCAATTCCCTGCTTTTAGAACTATATCCTTACTGACAGCAAAAGACAGATAATGGAAGATCATAGGATGAGATAAAAAAGCTTCAAATTTTTACTTTTTGCTTTCAGAAAACAATCTCATTTTGATTTTAGTGCCTGCTTTTTTTGTATCTCTTCTCCTGAAAGAGAATGAGTCACAGATGAAGCAGCTGGGTGTTTTTTCTTAAAACTATGTAGACAGAAGCTTTGCCTCTCTAGGAGAGTCACAAGTCCCTCATGTTTTGAATCCAAATTTTGAAATCATTATGATGCTGAATATGCTGGGATTTTTTTTTTTAATTTTTAAAAATCAGAATTAAAATTGGCAGATTTTGCAAGGAATTAATGTCTTTTGGCTTGAAAAGCACAGGTTGCAGAATGAGCAGAGATTCAGGGGCAGTATGAGGGAGTTCTGGAACTGCTGTCATTCATTCTTTTATGATGTCACTGGATGAAGAGCTGAAAGAATTACTGATCACAGGTTTGGGCCAAACAATAGTCTGTTTGAAGGCTTCAGTGCAGTATACACTGAAGTATAGTTAGAGTGTTTTTTAAACAGATGAGCTCTTATTGAAGAACCAAAGAGTCTGAGATTTAAAAACAAAGGTTGAAAAAGGTCTTTCTGCAAAGTAAATAGCAGCTGTTCAGAAAGCAGGAGGTACAAATAGCTACTTTTTCTATATCACTGAGCTCAGCACTGACAGCTCAGCTCCTTGAGCCAATTTTTATTCTGATATTGACTTTGTACTAATTGCTGGGATTTGTTTTGGCTTGGTTTTTGATTTTGCTTTGTTGGTTTATTTTAACAAATGCTTTTTGTTCCAAATGAAAAATTATCACGGTTGGCTTTCTGTGACTCCAAGACTGGTCCAGCAGGGTCGAGTGTGGCAAAATAAATCAGGACAGGTAAGATGGAGTCCCCAAAGATAGATTTTAATGTTCACAGAGACCACATGGTCTGAGGGGCTGCTTCCAAAGACACAGGGGTGTGGTAAGCTTCACAAAACCTAGGGTTACCTGGGCGGAGAGTAACAGGACAGGAGTTTTTACCTTTTAAGTCTAAGGGCCTGCCTATTTTGGAATGACTCCATCAGCATTCCCCCAGCACCCTGCATCCCAGGGCCTTAGGTTTATTCCCTGTGTGCCAGGAATCCTCCTGTTTAGGGTATGATCTATCCCAGGTAATTCAGTTCCCACATCAAATCTTCATTAAATAGATCAATGGTATTTTCTTGTAATGTTTTCAGAATTATATATAAAGTTTGTAAAGTCTTATTTCTGGCATGTACGTCCTAGAGAACATTCTGTAGATAAGATAAAGGAGAGTTGAATTGTATTTCTGATGAGCTCAGATTTCACCAAAAAACTAACCCTGTCCTGGATTCAGCCAGGACAGGGTTAGTTTTTTACAGTAGCCAGGAGGCAACATGGTCAGACTCTAATGTTATTCAGTACTTTTTCAGGTCACTTGCCAGGGGCAGGAGTAAGGGATTCTCTCTCGTTTCTTGTTGGGGAAGAAGCATAGTGGGCCAAATGGTCGAGTACTGTTCTAATTTCTGTGTAAATAATTTTTTGTCTTATACCTTCGGTGATTAAAATTGTTTCTGTCACTGTTTGTTTTCTTATCCCATTGCTGTTTCCAGTAAGTTGTTCTTATCTCAACCCATGATTTTATCTTTTGTGCCTCCAACTCTCAACTCCATCCCCAGAGCAGGAAGGGGGAGAGGAAGGGCAGGGAGAGAGTAAGCAGCATCTGGTTTGGGAGAGTCCCAGTGAGGGCAGAGAGCAGGGAGTACTATTCCTAAACCATGACAACTAGTAGTTTTGGAAGGTAACCATAACACACAAAGGATCTGGTGCAGCATAGCAGCACAGAGAATGCACTTTCTAGCAATTGCACATACTCTACTTGAAAAATTTATATTTCAAATTACACAGAAAGGAAAAGTTGAGCCTCTGACACAAGTCCAAGCCCAATCTTAGTGAATAGTCATTCTCTTCCAAATAATGATGCTTGTAGAAGAGGTTCTCTCTCAGCCTCTTATCACCATCACCTACAAATGTTTTGGCCACTCCTCTATTGGTGGTGTAGGTTGCACAAATGATGTAGAATTGGACAGGCTTGCCTTGGGCAATTTTAACTGTTTGCCTCAGAATTAAATCACATTAGGAAAAGGAAGGTGTTGTGATTATCACAAAAACTGTGATATACCTGAAAAATATATTTAAATTCCTAATGCCTAATCATCCAACTAAAAACCAATGCTTGGAATGACCAGAGCACAAGCTCCATGTTCTTTGTCCCACTCCACGACTTTCATTTGTCTGTGGATGAGGACTGGGTAGCAGATACTCTTGTGCTACTCTATTTCATGCCCAAGCCATAAGATCATTATCTCCCTGAGGAGCAACATTTCTTATTTTTCTGTAAGGAAGGAAGTCAAGCACAATATTTAGTTATAACCAAACTTCTCTAAAGTGTTGTCAATGATCCAGAATATATATCCCAGTCCTAAGACCACCTCCATCTCTCTTGCCAAAACAAGCAATAGCAACCATGTACACAGACAACAGAAGAATTTCAAACTTCAATTCATACTCTATGATTGCCTTATATCAGAAAAGGTATTATTCATAAATTTGCAAAATTAGCAAGGTTTATTTTTTATTGATGTAAATATCACAAAATCAACTCACATTAAACTATTGAGTTATGCTTCTTTGATTCAAGATCATAGGACTGGTTTATTTTGCTGTAAATTTATTGCATATTTCATTTCTACATAGACAGTAGAACAGGCTTCATGCCTTTTCTTCACCAAGGGAAAATACATTTATTCCTTCATGTAAATATTTTTGTCCTTGTACCTCTTCATGCACAATGGAATAAGGCCTGATAAATTCATTACAAAATTATTTTCCTTCTTAACAAAGCTTACACAAGTGTAACACCTGGCTAGCAATTTACCCCAACAACAGTGTGTACTAGATGGAGACTGAAATGCCCAAATCATGGCCAGCACCTTGTTATCACCTTTCAGTAAAGGGTCTCAGGTGTTTCTTCTGATGCAGCACTAGTGAGAGATTGCTTGTGCCTTCAGATGCAGCCAGACAACATCCAGCAAGGCTTGCCAGCATGTTGCTGACCCTCAATCAGCTACAGATTCTGTCTATGGTATAAATGAGACCTTATACAAAAAGAATGTTCCAAAGAGCTTCAGTCCATTTCATCATCTCACACCAGAGGAGCAAGTTCCTCTGAGGTAAGTTATTCTCTTTGAAGGAGCTCACACAGTCCAGATAGGTGTTAATAGCCAGATTCCAAAGGGATCATCACTTCCCTTTCCCTTTCTGCCTCAGCAAGGCTGGAGATTTTTTTCTGTGCTGGGGTAATGAGCCATATCTCTGAATCAGTCTTGTTGTGACTCTTCTCTGATGCTTACCACAGTTGTTTTACAACTCTCATACTTTTTAACAGGACAGGCTGATTACTAATCGGGAACTCAAACACAAGGGCCTCTTCCGAACCACTGTTCAAAAGAAATGTTTGGTCTCCTTTCACTACAAAGTACACCATGATCCAAGTGGGAAAAGGTGACATAAGAAGATGATTGATTTGTCCTGGTTTAGGACAAATTTGAGCGGAAATCTCCAAATGGGGTCCCTCCAGGAAAAAACAGATTCAAGCTGCCCCTCCCCCAACTGGTTGGGGAAAAAAATATTTCCTTGAAGGAAAGTGGAAAAAACTGTTTATTTAACAAGCAAAATATCCACAAGCATGAAAATGGAATAATATTAAACAATGAAACCTCTTGCTGTTCAAACAGATGGCAAATCCAGGAAAGTCCTTGCAGTGAGGTGCAGCTCGGCTTGCTCAGTCTCCTATCAGTCTCTATGGCGCCGGAGAGTGCCGAGGCCCAGGCCCTGGGGGCCCATAGGCGTGAGCTCCTGGGGTGTTCTGGGTTTTCAGTCCAGTGCAGGATTGAACAGACCCAAGGGAAAAAAAAAGGAAAACCACAATTCAGGGAACTTCCCTGCCCCAGCTAGCTAAAAACTAACTAAAAGCAAAGGAGGGCTCTGTCCCGCTGTCCGTCCATGCTGCAGACAGCACAGTCTGAAGAGAGCTGTTGGGGAGTGAATGCTGCTTCTGCAAACTGTGCGCTTCTTCTTTCCCCTCTTTGCTCTCAGAACCAGTCTTAAAGGTGCAGAACGTAATTTGTAACATAAACCGAACACACGATTGAGGATACAAGCATCATAAAGTCACCCTAGGACAGTATTGTACTTACTTCAAATGCAAATTTAATGTGTTTTTATAAAGGCAGAATCCCACCTTATGCACACTCTATTGATTAAGAACTAGCTGCCAGAGATCTTTAACAGAGGTATGGTGCAGAATTGTGCTTCACAGGGGGGATTTTCTATAAAGACTCTTGACTACATTCACATTTATTCAGCTTCTCCTGACTAGAAAAATAGACAAAAAATCATCATCCAGCTTTTCATGCACTATCCAAAGGTGGCATAGATCACATGATAAAAAACTGTGCGTAGTAGGAACTACAGAGGATCTTACTGTGGTAAAGATCATCATGTTCCCTTTCGTAATTTGAACATTCTACTGCTGATCCTCTCAAGAGCCACAGATTGTGAAGGTGTTTCCTGTAGGAAAATTCTAGCAGAACAAGGACATGGTGTTTTGTATGAAGCCTGTTTGCAAAACCTGGCAAAAAGCAAGCCAGACAGTGTCCTTGAAACAGCCTGAGAAATCGAAGACTGAACTTTACTCCATTTTATAATTGATGAAGACTGCCAAAGCTGGTTTAACAAGAGTCACGTTAATGCACTGTTGGTTTGTGCAACAGCAGCCTCTGCTTGAGGGCTAGCTGGAAAAAAAAAAACAAACACAAACAAAACAAAAAAAAACAAAGACAAAAACCTTACAAAAAGAAGATACTGTGCATTTTGCCTTCACCTTGCCAGCCATCAACAAAGAGAGTCCAGCTCAAAGATTTGAATGGGTAGTACTCCCACAAGATATGAAGAAGGCACAAACACGAGTAGTGGACATCAGTGGTGAAGAACCTGAATATTAGTCTGCGGATAAAGACAGAAAGTTTTGAATGGCTGTCAAGATATTTGAAACTGAGACAGTTAGCCCTGCTCTGTTACCCAGGTACTGTGCACAACAGACAGCCAAAACAGATTATTTTAAGGCAACAATGGCTACAGCAGCCTAAAGTAGTGCAACAACCAGTAGAAGGACTCACAGTGTACACTGATGCAGGAAAATGGCAGAAAAAAGCAAGAAAGCTTGATCTGGAAAAATCATACAATAGACGGAGGTATGTATGATTCACTACAAACATTGGAACTCACAGCTGTCACAAGGGCATTGTCTCACTGGCAAGACAGAAAATTTAACGTGGTGTCACATTCACTGTATGTAGTAGGTGTGGTTCAACACATTGAAGATGCTCTCATCAAGCACCAAAGAACAAGCGATTGTGTCAATCA
>VWYI01000828.1:2716-27717 GCA_013399455.1 Anthoscopus minutus | reverse complement strand
CCTCCCGCCCTCCCCCCGGTGCCGCCGCCGGGCCCTGACCGCGCGCGCGCAGCGCCGCACGTCGGCCACACCCCCCGCCGTCTGCGTGGCCACGCCCACGGCCATCAGACCACGCCCCCAGAGAGCTGCTAGTCCCCATATGGGCTTTATTTGCATGGCCACGCCCACACGAGGCGATATTGATGCTATTTGCATATCCACGCCCCATCTCCGCCCTGTTTCGCCGGGCCGCGCCCCCGGAAGCGGCGCGGAGGCGGCGGGAGCACGCGGGGCGGGAAGGGGCGGCTGCGGCGCACCGAGACCGCGCCCAGGGCATGGCGGGAACGGGCGCGGCAGGCGCTGGGAGCCCCGAGTATCCCAGGAGGGACAGGAGGAGCTGATGGCGGGGAGGGACAGGAGGAGCTGATGGCGGGGATTGGGCATGAGGAGCCCTGGAGCATCCCGGGGCAGAGAACACCGGGAGGGAGGACCTTGCACCGAGGGCCCAGGCTCGGTGCAGGGGACAGAGGTGACTCTGATTCCCGGGAACAGAAGTGGCCCATCCACTTGGGAGCACCGGGCACACGCCATGGCAAGGGGCAAGCGGTACCCAAAGGCCAAGGGGTCTTTCCTTCTCCCCCCGCAACACCCCTGCTCTCCTGCCAGCACGGTGCTGGCATGGGGTGGAATCCTGCAAAACACATTCCCTGCTCCTTCATCTCCAGGGGCTGAGCACCCCCAGAACAGCCTTTCCAGGGCCCTTCTTGATGCTGTCAGACTCTGACGCTTACAACAGTCCCTGCTGCCTACAGTTTTACCCAATACAACATCCCCTTCTCCCAGGGACCTGCACCCTGCCCCATCAGCCCCAGCCTTGGTGCGACCTCCCCTGCTTGCAGCTCCCTCCGAGGACAAGAGAATGAAGAGCTGAGCCCTTGGGCCAAGTCCCGCCCAACTTCCAAGCTCCGGCGGCACAGGCACACAAACACTGCCCGTGGCAGCGGCCCTGAGCACGCAGCTGGTGGCTGACCCTAGGCAAGGCCACCCTGTCCTGCCACCGATGGCACCATTCCTCACACCCACTCTGCGGCTGCCTGCTCACAGCGTCAGCCTCAGAGCGAGGCCTCGGCTCAGTCACGGCCGTGCCGGTGGCCTTGGCTCAGCACAGCTACCCCATCGTGTCCTGATGGCCAAGGCTGGACATTGGGCTGGGAACGGTGGCTTTGGTCCTCTCTGTGACCCAGCAGCCCCCACATGTCCCTGGTCCAAGCTCACACCACTGCACAGGGCAGGCAGAGTGGCTCATTCCAGGGGCTCTGATCCCAGGGAACACCCCCTGCATGGGAACATGGGGGTCAGGCTGCAGCTCCTCAGCCCATTTCTTGGATACAAGCACTGGGGAAGGGCAGAAAGAACCAGGCAAAAGGCAGCAGTGATGTCACACAGTGATGATGTCACACAGTGATGATGTCACACAGTGACCCTGCTGGTTTGAGAGAGGCAGAGCCTGGGATCCAGGACAATCACACAGATGTTACTCCAATTATACACCATTCTATGCCTGTCACAGCTGCACTTTAAGCAGCTGCAGTGCCAGTCCTCTCATCCTCCCTGTGCAGCCTGTGACAGTGCACTGACCCCTGGGCACTGCCACCACACTGGGACAGCAGCAGTGGCACTGGGCAGTGCCACTTCCACTGCAGAGCATGGAGAGACCCAGAGAACACCAGGGACGAGTGGTCCTATAGCACACACATGGCCTGACTCCCCTCCCTCCTGTGGCTTTGCCACAATCCCTGGAGCCTGCCTGGCTTCCCTGGGCTGCCACTGATCAGCAGCCACAGCCCTGAGCTTGCCAGGCCTCCCAAAACTTTAAGGGCACATTCCCAAACCAGAGTGGGATAGTCACTGAGGCTACATGAAAAATCGGGAATGTGTCCCACTGCCAGGGTTGCTATCCCAGCTCTGGAGCTGCAAGGACCTGGCAGGTTGCTCTGGACTCTCTCAAGTGTGTGGGATGTTTTATCTCCCAAGATAAATGGGATATCCCAGCAGGAGCATCGACCAGGAGACCTCCAGGCCTGAGCTCTGCTCCCAGGATTGCCCTTGCAGCCATGGGGAAGGCCCTCTCCTCATCCAGGCTTGGGAGATGCCCACTCCTGATCCCTGCCAAGCATGTGAGGAGCAGTTCCCACCCAGAGATCTGCAGTTACCTAATCACTGTACCCTTATCTCACTAAAATTACGGATTATTATTTTTAAAAAGTGCTTCAGCACAGGCAGGTCACGTAACTGCTAGTCAGGGTGAGGAAGCAGTGGCTGAGACAGGCTCACAGAGGGATTTATCCAACCACAAAGCCCAGGATGAGCTCAGGCAGCCGCAGGGCACAAACCAGGGCAGCGCCCAGGTCTCAGCACAGCCAGGCCATCCGCAGAGCTATGGATTTACCAGCTGCATGGAAGCTGGGAGCTGGGCCAACCTCTGCCAGCCAGAGCTGGAAGCAAGGAGAGGATTGCACCAGGCTCCCAGACCATCCCAGCTCCACCCGCCGTGTGTCACTGCCCCCCGTGCCAGCGGGAGGGAGGGGGGCTCCGTGCAGTGCCTGGCACTGCCACGCACCGGAAAAGGTGAGGCAAGGCACGCCCAGCCCGCGGGGCACCCCCTGCCTGTATTTACTTGCTCTAAGGGCCATTCTTGCAAGTTCTTGCTCCCTTTCTTGGCCTGAGTGTGTTGGGAACAGGGTGGGAGGACAAAAGGATGCAGCAGGCCCCAGGCAGGCTGATCCCACGTCGGCACCACTTCCAGGTGTGTCTGAGCTCCCCTCCCAGGTCAGTTTGCTGCACTGGTGGTGCTTTTGCAGAGGCAGGGACTGCCATTCCCGGGCTCTGCACTGCGCAGTGTCACAGGACTGCAGCCGACAGCCCTGGTGCGAAGAAGGTGACGTTCCTGTCCTGGATCTTGTACTGGTAGATCTGGACCACATCCTGCTCTGCCGCCTGCCGCAAGGACAGTCTCTTGGTTATCTTCATCTGCAAAGGGAAAGGAACAGGAACATTGTTCCTTTAGCTGTCCAGAGCATCCTTGCCCCTCAAGCCCCTGGCTGGCCTGCCACTGATAAATAATCCATCAGCAGCTGCCTGTCCCTGTGCCTTTGGTGGCAGCCTCTGATGAGGGAATCACACGAGTGTGAGCACCCTTCCAGCCCTGCAGAGAACACCACAGGCCAGGCCCACATCCTCCATTTGGGGAAACTTCCCAGGAAAGTTCTCCCTCACCCTGGGATCGGAGTAGCTGCTGTAGAAACCCTGGAAAGCTTCCGGAGGTGATGAGTCCCAGGTGGCAGGATGTCCCTGAATATCCCACAGAAGCAGAGTGACAGCTGGGTGCTCCAGCAGATCCTGGTGGCCATGGGGTTACTCCTTAACCACACTGCAGCCTGGGCTGTCTCCCACAAGCCCGGGGAGTGTTGTAGGTGACAGGGGCACGTGCCACCTGTCCATGCTCTGCTGTGCCTCACCTGCCCATGAACATCCTTGCAGAAGCCAGTGGCCAGCCCCTGTGCCCACAGGATGAGGTCGCTGTGATGGCACAGGGAGGTCACAACCAGTTCATTCTCCTCATCTTCCGAATCCTCGTTGCTGTGAACCAGCACCACGATGTTCCCCTGCAATGGGAGCAGCAGGCAGGGATGAGCCCCTGGCTGGGCCTAATCCCTTAGAGGAAGTACAGTGGGGTGGCAACAGGAGCTTTCACAAACACCCCATCTAAGCTCCAGCTTGGTCTGAATTCCACTGGAAAAATAACCAGCAGCTGCTAATGGAGAGCTGGACATGCCTCAGCCAGAAACCCCCACACCCTGGCTGATCCCCAGTGTGGGCAGCTGGGGAGGGGGGATTCTGCCTCTCTGCCCCACTCAGGTGAGACCCCCCTGCAGATCTGTCTCCAGACCTGGGGCCCAAATCAAGGTGTCCCTGCCCACAGCACACGTGATCTTTATGGTCCCTTCCAGCACAGGCCATTCCATGATATATAAACACCAAAGAGCTCACTGTACATTGTGTACACACACATATATGTAATGTGCAGTCTAAAAATACCTCCAGCCTTTGTAAGGAGACAGCAGCTGAACCAGTCTGTCAGGCTGGGCAGATGGCACTGACTGAATTCAGAGCAGGGAAATAAAGAGGTGGCCAAAGGGCTGCAGCAATGCTCACACCCTCACAGCTCTGACAGGGAGCAAACACCTCCCCAGCACACCGACTCTATTAACATCCACCTCAAGGGACTCAGCCGATGCAAGTCACCAGTGACTGAAAATAACACGATTATTCAATCGTTTAAAATGTACTTTAAAGCTTCAGAACACCTCAGACAGAAATAGCAAAGTGTTAGCGTGGTTTATAGTTTATCATCATTTTTAGCTCTTTGGAGGTAAATATTCTCTGCAAGCAGATCATCCCCTGTCAGCACATACAGCCCAACACCCCACACTGTGTGAAGCACAGGGTGACAACACCCAACACCACCGGCTCATTCCTCACTCCTGCAGGGAAGTGCCCAGGGAGGGGACACCCTCTGTGATGGCAGAGTTTGGATGTGACTGTCAGCACTGCTGGCTGTGGTGCTCTCAGGAGTCTCCACATCACTGGGAGATCTCTGTGGGTCATCAGCCCACCTTGGGGACCAGCCACGCTGGAAGGTGGTGGCAGCAAGGACTGGGGTGCCCCTCAAGGGGCCCTTCATTTCTGCCCCTCACATGACCCACTTCCACCCCTGCCCTCCCACTCAGCGGTGTGAGTCAGGATCTCTGGAGAGCCAGGAGCTCCAAAAAACACTATTTTACACCTCGAATTCCTATTCATACATCAGAGACACATAGAACCCTTCTCTGGGCAGCATCTCCCAGGAGTCCAGCTGAACAGGAGCCTGCACAGCTACTCAGGGACTCACACAACTCCCAAGAGTGGCCCCAGAGCGCCGATCTGAACTCCTTGGACATCCACAGCCTTTCTAAAAGGTTTCCACAGTGAGATGTAAAGAGAAAATAAAAGCAGGTTTGCTCTGGAGGCTCTGTGCACAGCCAGTGCACAGGGAGCATTACCTTCAGCTGCCAGCACACGGACACACGGCAGTAGTGGATGAAGTCCAGCACGGCCACCGGTGCAGCCCCCAGGCTCAGCAGGACACCGAGGTCATCCACCAGCAGCACGGGGCCTTTCCAGGAATCACGGCCAGTGGGAGTCAGGGACACCCGCACGAAGTCAAACAAGGCTCGGAGGTCAGAGCTGCTCCCGCTGCAAGACGTGCAAGGAGGCGTCAGGGGCTTGGCAGCACGCTGACCCAGAGTGGGGATCACCAGCCTGCTCCCTCCCTGCTGTGACAGCCACCTCCTCACTGCCCTTCAGCCCCTGCTCCTCTACACTGTGTGTGCTGAAACCCTCCTGCCCTGCTCCAGGGATCGTGGAATGGTTTGGGTGGGAAGGAAACTCGAAGCCCATCCAGTTCCATGCCCTGCCATGGGCAGCGACACCTTCCACTGTCCCAGACTGCTCCAAGCCCTGTCCTTGGTCACTGCTGGAGGAAGTGTTTCACTTGGCTGAGCTTTCCAGGCAACATCGAGAAAATGATGTGAAAATAAACCCAAAAGCCGGCACAGATAAAGCAGCACTGTTCTCTTGGATAAGAATAAAACTCAAAATAATGAAGGGAATAAAACCACTTGGCTGGGATTTTGTTTGACACAAACCTGTGGAGTGCTGAAATAAATGTTTTTCTAGACCTGTGACATGCTTAGCAATGAGGATGGGGGTGGAAGTTCCCCTAAAATTCTGGAAAGGGGGACAGGATCCCTCCATGAGCAGCAGTGAGGGACAGGACAGGACACTTCTGGGGATGTGCACAATGCTGGTGTTTCCCTTCACCTGGTGTCCAGCAGAGTCCTTGGGCCTTGGAGCAGAGTGCAAAGGGCAGCAGGAGCCAGTCCTGGACCTTGGGTGGTGCTCCTGGTGGCAGCAGATGTGAGGGGGAACACTCCATGCTCAGGCTCACCTTAGAAACTGCAGAGGACTGGGCTGTCCTGGCTGCTCCTCCTCCCCAAACAGGAGGTCAAGGCACGACTTGAGGCCCTCCAGGAAGACAAGCTGTCCCTGCTCCTTGGCTGCTGCCAGACTGACTCCCTTGAGAGAGGAAAACATTAGGTTTCAGAGTGAACACTTATGGAAAATGGTGCACACAGAACCATGTGGATAAATAGCCAAATTTTCATTCTTATTTGAATCAAATCTTATCTAAATGCATTGATAAAGTCAGTGCTTCAGGGATGAAAAGGGGACTTCTGTTACATCACTGGTGGCACATTCGCTCAGGAGTTAAGAAAAACACACTGTGATTTGGGGGCTCAAACATCCTGGAATTCCTTCTGGGAAGCCAGCTTGGTGTGCAGAGGCAGGGAGAGAATGGTCCAGGCTCCTCCAAGGGCCTGCTGAGAGCAATTCCTTCACCTCCCTCCCTGGGTGGTGAAAGCTTTTGTTTTTCATTATCTCCAGATCACAGCTGAGGCAATGAGGGCTCCTGGCACAGCCCACGCAGCTGAGCCTGGCACGGCCTGGATCCAGAGAGCGCCGTGGGCTGGGCATCCCAACACTTGCACAACACCTGGAGAGAGCAGCCAGGGCTCCCACGGGAAGCAGCCCTGACTCCACTTGGAGGAGGAGGAACACCACGACAAACGCCTGGGGCTGTGACAGACTCAGCTGGCTCAGCCCTGCCTGGGGGTGAGGCCAGTCCAGAGCCATGTGCTAGCAATGTCCACTCCAATGGAGACATCCCACAGCTGCAGCAGACATGGAGAAGAGTCCAGCTGGAGATCACAGAATTCTAGAAAGGTTTGGGTTGAAGGGACATTTAAAGATCATCCAGTTCCATCCCTCTGCAGGGACACCTTCCCCTGGACTAGGTTGCTCAAGCCCTGTCAAAGGGCTGAAGGAGTAGGGGGGCTCAGCCTGGACAAGAGGAGGCTCACAAGGAACCTTCTCACTCTCCACAGTTTATTCTCAAAAAAGGGTGGCCAGGCATTGGGAGAGGCTGCCCAGGGCAGTGGAGGAGTCACCATCCCTGGAGGGATTTAAAAGCCTCGTGGATGTGGCACTTGAGTTAGTGGTGGCCTTGGCAGTGCTGGGGACAGGTGGATGCAATGACCCTTGAGGCTTTTCCAACCTCAATGATTCCATGACCATGTGCAGTACAATTACTTCCTGAAGGACTGGACTAAGTGACCTTTTCAGGTATCTTCCAACCCAAACTATTGCATTATTTTCTTCCCAGGCTCAATTTTGCAGCACTATTACTTTGTAACATGGACATTAAGAATAATCAGAGGCCTGACTGAACTCCCATCTGCTGGCATCTGTTCCCTGCTTTAAATGGAAGCTGCTTGGATCCCCAACCCTGTGAATCCTGCTACCTGAGAAGAATGCTTCCTCTGTTTTCCTTCTTCTCAGCTGGGAAGGAACCCATGCCTGAATGCTCATTCCCTCTTCAAGCTCCCCCTGTAAAGCAATAGATTTTTTGGGCACTCCCCCTCAGTAACAGTTTCAGAAATAGCAGCATTATTGGGCAATTCTCAGCACACACGATGGAAAACCTCCTAGCCAAGGACAGCACCACCTTCATGTTGGCAGGTGAGGAGTGGGGAACAGCCAGCAAATAAATACCTGCCATGCCCTAAAGAAGGGCTGGGCTGCACAGCAGCCTCACAAACCTCATTCCCTCAGGGATTTCTGCAGTCCATAGGACTGGGAACCTGCTGAAATGCTGTGACTAAATTCACTATTAATATCAATAATTCAGCAACTGATTTTTACCTTTCCTTCAGCTATTTCTTCCTGCACACACAAACTCTCCGCACCTGAGATCTGCAAGAAGAGTGTCCCCCCTTTAGAAGGGAACTCAGTGCTGTGACACCAGGGCCTGCCTGGGTGACAAGGAAGGGCCACAGCAGCCAGGGACAGGGTGCCTGTGTGTCAGACCAAGAACTCAGCCCCCCCAGTGGACCCATGGCATGGACCCAGCAGGTCCAGTCCCATTCTCCAGCACTGGAACAGGTCCCAGAGAGACCCGAGCCCACTGCAGTGACCTGTGACAGCAAAGCTCTGCCTGTCTCCCCACTGGCAGCCCACCCAGACTGACCTCTGCAAGCAGCACAGGCAGCATCAGACAGCTCAGAAAAGCAGGAGAAGTGCTCAAAATGGCCAATGGCACTTTCCTGAGTGCACAGACAGGACTGATGTCCCCACAGCAGAGCCACAGCACTGCCCAGCACCCAAACAGCCTGAAAGCTTTCACTCTGGGCCAGCATCCTGCTCCATTACCCTGCAGCACAGGGACATTATCTCTGGCACGCTGTCAGCCATCGACCCAGCCCAGGAATGCTCCTGCAGCAGCAGCAGCTCAGCTGCTCCTGTCCCTCTGGGGAGCTGCTGGAATGTGCTGCCCCCGGCCTGCCAGCAGTGACAGCCCCTCAAAGCAGAGCTGCTGCTCACCACTGGCCATCCCATGTGGCAAAGGAAAATACTTGAGGGACAGAAGAAGGAATGGAGTGTGCAAATCAGGGGGAATGAGCTCCATCTGCAAACACAGCTGTGGGACAGTGTGGCCTTCAGTGACCAGGCTGGGCCACGTCCACCAGCCTGTGAGCTCGGAGCAGGGGACAGGAGATGGGCATCAAATGGGGACAAATCTGGTTTCCCTGTAAAACAAAACAAACTTTGTACATGTGAGGGAGGGAACACCAACCTGGCAGGGTGCCCTGGTGCTGTTTGTCCTGATATAGCCCTGCATGTTCTCTGCAAGGTCAGAGCCAGTAACATTAACAGTGCCTTAAAATGAAGTGTGGGTCCTCAGGGAAAGAGGACAGGCACAAAAAGCCAGGGAAGTTTTTTCCTGCAAGTAAAGATACATCCCTGCATTTAGCTAATACATAAGGAAGTGGTTTGGGACTTGCAACACCTGGCACACTGGGAAACAAGTCCCTGGAAGCACCACTTCAGCTGTGTGTAAATATTCAATTTATCATCACACACCAGTGCTGTAAGTGTCACTGTACAATCCATCCTGGTTCCAGGAGCCTCCTCCTGGGCCTGGGACTACCCTGCTCCCAGCTGAAACTGGGGCATTTCCCAGTTCTGAAGCTCTTCCAAGTGCAGGCTCTCCTAAGGGCATAATCACAGTCACAGAATCATTGAGGCTGGAAAAGTCCTCTGAGTCCATCCAGCCTCCAGCAGTGCCAAAGCCACCCCTGACCCTGTCCCCAGGTGCCACATCCACAGGGTTTTTAAATCCCTGCAGGGATGGGGACTCCACCACGACCCTGGGCAGCTGGGCCAGGCCTGGAAAGCCCTTCTGGGGAAGGAATTTTCCCAATATCCAACCTGGCAACCCTTGAGGCCGTTCCCTCTGCTCCTGTCCCTGTTCCCTGGGAGCAGAGCCCAACACCCCCAGCTGTCCCCTCCTGTCAGGAGCTGTGAAGAGCCAGAAATTCCCCCTGAGCCTCCTTTGCTCCAGGCTCAGCCCCTTTCCTGCTCCCTGAGCCCTCCTGGGCTCCCTTCCCAGCTCCATCCCCTGGACATGCTCTGTCCTGTACCTGGGGACTGCAAAACTGCCCCCAGGACTGGAGGTGCCTCAGCAGTGCCAGCACAGGGGATGGACACTGCCCTGGGCCTGTGGCCACACCATTACTGGTCTCCAGTAAAGATCTACAGCAGCAAGTTCTTAAGCAAATTTAAGAGTGAAACTACCCTGCCAAGAACCACGTTTTCTGAACCTGATGTGTTCATCTGTGCAAAGAAGGATTAAAGCAAAGAGAAGATGTGATGGAAACTGGGATATAAATAGCTGATGTTGCGACCTCCAGCTCCCCAGAGCCTGGGAGGAATTCACAGCAACCACCACAGGCGCACCTATGAAGCTGCAACTCGAGAGTGACTCAGAGCTGAAAGCAGCTCAGTGCTTCTCTGAGCTGTGCTTATCACCTCTTTTGTGGCAGCCACCTTTTGTTCAAGTATCAGACAGCAAATCGCCCCCATTTGCATCGCACGTGCGCTCCAGCTAATCCTCATGTTCTCTCCCTCCTCAGCCTCCCAGCCAGGGAGATGTCAGCAGCTCCCATTAAGTGTGCACCGGGAAATCTCTGCATTAGGAAGCACACTGACTTCAGAAGCAGGCAAGGATCCCGTGTTTCACAGCTGGATCTCCTCCCCACACCGGTTGCTGTGCCCCATTTCCTGCCCCACTCAGCAAGTTCCCTGCACGATTTCCTCCTCTGGGCACCAGGACAGCTCTGTGCTCGTGGGGGGTGGTTTGCTCAGCAGGGGAATCACACCTTGAGCATCCACCTGTGAGTTACAGCTCCGTGGGGGAACACTGTGCTTGCTCAGCTCACTGCATGCACCCCAGAACACCGATCTCTTTTTGAAAGGTAAAAACTGAGCAGTGAATAAAATACAGTTCTTTAACAACACCATGTTTAGAGTGGGGAATACAATAAATACCTGGTCCCTCAACACAGTCTTTATGAGCAGCAGTGCTGCTGGGATCCACAGCAGAACCACAGGAGGTCAGCCCTGGAAGGTCACCTGGACTTCCCACCTGGAGCATTTCACCTTGGCGTGTTGTACAAAGAGCTGAGTGAAGCACTTTGCAGCTCAGACAATTTGCTGACATGCAGAATTACCCTGCCTGCTTTGTCTCTGTTTCTTCATTTCAGAGTACACATAATCCTTGCCCAACTCACCATGGGAAGGAAATCCCTAGGAATTTACCTGTGGCTGCTCACAGAGCTCAAAGGGACAGCTCAGCCCAGAGGCCAAGCGAGGCACACAGGTGTCCCAGTGACTCAGCCCTCCATCTCAACAGGAACCAGAGGACAGGGGACAGTCACCTCAAGAGCTCCTGCAGGTGTGCAGGGGTCCTGGGAACACTGACACCACAGCATTTTCCTCTCCAGGGGATTAAGGAACCTCCATCTACCAGTCTGGGCCTGTCTGGGGAACGCTGATCCCCAGAAAACATTTCCAAGCTCAAAGCAAGCAGCTGTCCAGCTCTTGGCAGGGCAGAGCCTGTGGGGCACCTCGCAAGCAGGTTTCTGCCCAGAAGGGCTCTGTATCCCCCATCACAGGAGCACCAGTCCTGACTGTCCCCATCAAGACCTCGAAACATTTTCTTACACACAATTCCTGCTCCCCATTTCCAATCCTTCCCATCCAACAGAAACCACTGGGACCTGTAATAAGGAACCTATGCCAAGAGACTCACCAGTTTCTGTGCCACGATGTTGTAGTGGCTGAAGGACTGGAGCAGGGCCACAAAGCAAACCTTGCAGCCAGCTGGGGAGGGACAAAAGCACACATTAGCAGTTCCACTTTGCAGGTGACATTATCAAAGCTCGTAAATCACAGCAGCCAGCCCACAGATCTGTCCGGAAGGACCTTGAAGTGATGCAGGTCTCCTTTGCTTTCAGTTTTCACTCCTCTAGAGGATATTGGCATTAGGGAAAACGCTAGTTTAAAAAGGGGAAGAAGGAAAAAGATGACTTCAAGAAGTGTAAGGCCCCTTTTCTGCCTCATGCCAGGCCAGCCTGGGACCTCCTGGCCCTGTTTGCTGGTGTTACAGTAAGGAGGCCAAGGGCCGGCCGTGACCCTGAACTACTGAAACCACAGATATGCTAAAAATTCCCATTTTGGCTCTCACAGGGCAAGTGACCTTGACTGGAAAAACACACAGAACTGGGAATTGTATCAGACACCTAAATAAAATGTGATTTCAGAACACAGTTTGAGTATGAACATAATCAGTGTTTGTTGGACTTGGATTTCAAGTACAACAGGTCAGTGGCCCCAGACGAACCTTCAGATCTCCCAAAGGTTTTGGGCACCAAGTGGACGACATGGGGGTGCTGCAAGCAGGGAGTAACTGCAGCCAGGTCCTGGGCTGGAGAGGGGCAGGTGACAGCCAGCACACCTGAGACACATTCCTACCCCACAGGGATGGGAGGCTTTTCCCAGGCACACAGGCAGCTCTGGCCAGCGGCTCCCAGGGCACTGCTGCAGGGCAGGACAGCAGCAGAGCCCCAGGCAGTGTCTGGCAGGTCTCTTGGAACCATTCACACTGTTACCATGGCATTTCCTCCTGTTTCCTCCATTCCACCCAGGAACAAATACTTCAGAGCAGGGTAAAGCCCCAGCTGAGGCAGGGGCAGTTCTGGGGGCAGAATGTCCTCACCCCATGCCCTGCCCAGCACTCTGAGCTCCCTTTCAGGCCTGTCAGTACCAGAGTTGTTGGGCTGGGGCTGTGCCAGCAGAAAGCTGGAGGAGCCCTGAGTCCAGTGTCTGCTCCACAGGGGCCAGGAGGTTCCTCACAGGGGAAACTGCTCCCAGAAGAGTGATCAGACACCTTGCCAGGCTGTTTGTTTCTTGACTCACTCTGAGCTTATCTGCTGCTAATTGATGCTGATATGTGTAATTACATCATAAAAATGGAGGGAAATGCAGGGAGGGAACTGCAGTGAACACCTCACTGTCAGAGTCTGTGGGATTCACAACCATCCCCACAATCCGTGATGAAACAAGGCACAGAATTATGGGATGTAGCCAAGGATACAGAGCAGTCCCAAGAACAAGTGAGGACTGGGATTCATAAATCCTAACCCCAAAGCTTTGGGTTTATCTGAGGATACCTCCCACTCTGCAAAACTGCCCTCTGCTCATGGAGCAGCCCTGAGGGAACCTTCGAGGTGTCCCTGCCTGAGAGTGGTGCTGCTGACCCACCTCTGAGGTAGAAGGAGAGGAAGTGGTGCACCAGGAAGCTGCCATCTGTCCGGGTGTCTCGCAGCAGGGTGAATGTACCCTGGAAAAGAAGCACAATAACAGAGTAAGGTGATGCCACAAACTGCTCTTGGTAGACAAGATGTTGGCTCAGGCTGCAGGAATTCTGCAGGTCAGAGGAAGACGTGGACAAGCAGAGCTCCAGCTGCCTGTCCACAAAGGGAAGCCAACACTTCCTCCAGACACAGCCCAGGAGAAGGCATCTGAACCACAGCATCGCTGAGGTTGGAAAAGCCCTCTGAGCCTATCGAGCCCAACCATTAACCCAGCACTGCCAAGCTCACCACTGAAGCCAGCCCCCACATACCCATCAGCTAAAAACCCTTGTGCGCAACTGTGAGCCCAGAGGACGCCCCTGTCTGTGCCCAGCAGGTGCCACCCCCTCCCCTGGAAACAAAGGACATGCAGCACAGTGTCCCAGTGCCACCACACCCAGAGCCTCTGGGGCTGGACTGCATCAGGGCTGGGCAGTTTCCACCTCCCAGTTTTGTGCCTCTCTCCTCCAATTCACCGGGATCTTTCTTCTCCAAGAGGCAGGGGAACAACAGCCACTCACTCCATTCCCAGCCCATTCTGCCCCTGCCACAGCCAGCACTGGCAGCGTGTTTAAAATGTCAGCACTGGTAGAGCTGCTGGCTCCTCCTGTGCCCAAACAGCCCTCCCTGTCCTCCCTTCCTTCCAGATTTACTTCCAACATGCTTCCATGCTACCTTTGGGGCAGAAAACCTTATCACCAAAATTCTGTAGTGCAGCAGAGCTCTCAGCACAAGGTATAAACCTTGTTTTGATCAGGCAGGAAAGTAATTCCGTTCATCAGTGCACACTCATTATCAGCCCCAGCCTCATCAAGGTGTTTGTTTCCATTAAAATCTTAGCCAGGATGTTTCTTTAATCAATAAATATCATAGATGAGCTGCTTGGAGACACAAAGAACTTATCAAAGTGGGAGTTTTTCTACTCCCAAGAACAGAAAAACCCTTTTGCAGCAACAAGCCATCACTGCACGGGCAATTCCCAAGCCATCCATCAGAACAGACTCCCCGGTGCCTAAGCCTGAAGCAGAGCGAATGGAACGGCAAATATTGAACATGACTGCAGGGAATGCAAAGCAGAGGCCCAGGCAGGGAAGCTGCTCTCCCTCAGCTCAACTGGGAGCTCTTATCCCCAAAAAAGGGTTGTGCCTCAATGGCTGCTGCACTGACAGGGACACCGCCCCAAGATGTGCCCTCCACGGATGAGCCTGGAGGAGACCTGTGCTCAAGCAGCACAAACCCAGACATTCAGGGGTTTATCTGCTGCAACTCCATCCCCTTCAGTTCCCCTCTTCCCCAGCAGAGCCCCAGGAGCTGAGTGCTCCCCATGTGCCCTCTCTGCTGGCTGGCTCCCACAGGCTGTGCTGGCATGGTGGCATTTGTCACTCTGATCACACGGCATCTTGCCATTCCAAAGGCAAAGCCTTCCTGCAGAACCTTCTCCACGAACCCCAGCCCCTTGTCCATGCTCTGCCCTCACACTCTCAATACCTGCAGGCCACGAGGCAGAAGCTGCAGCTACTTGTTAGGAACTGCCAAAATCTCTCGGCAGGGCAGCAGTGGGTGTGACAAGCCCAGGGTGACACAGCAGACACACCCACAGCCACACTGGCAGCAGCTCCCTGCACCCAGCAGCCCTCCGGGCCAGCGCTCGGGAAGCGGCCATGGAGCTGCGGGAATTCGGGACGGCAGCGCCGGGAGGGAGGGGTCTGCAAAGGGCTGGTGCTGTCGCACAGAGGGACACCGGGCCAGGCTGGCCATCCAGCACACCCCAGGGACTGGCTCTGCCGCACAGGGATCGGTGACACTGAGGGGGACTTGCACACACACGTACCCATCACCTACTACAGATTTCATACCGGGAGTACTGCGGGGCATGAAGCCAGTGCCCCTGCTCCAGCAGCAGGAACACCACTGGCTGGGCAGCCAGCCACACCGGAGGCACACCGGACAAAGGCAACCTGCAGCGTGTGCTGCGCTGGGAAAAGCCGACTCAGTCCAAGGGAATTCCTCACACACAGGACGCCTTGCTCAGCTCCTGCTCTGGCTGCCAAGTCCAAATCTAGCACCTTGAGACCAAGATGCTTTGGTCTTGCCCTGTGGAATTTCCTGTTCACATCAAGGTGAGGTCCTTGCCTCAGAAGCAAGCTCGTGGATGACCGCATTCCTGCTCATCCCACAGCTCCACCACCAACACACCTCAGAGCACAGGCCGACAAACTCCACCAATTTCTCACTTCGCATTTCACGTGCATCAAAAACCCAACATCAACCCACAGGAACCTCAGGGGTTTGGGACTTTGCACATTCACACTATCCTTTACTACCACCAAGCCTCAGCCAACACCTCCCCCAGATCTGCTTTGAGCCTCAAGGGCACCATCCCAAATTCTCCTCAGTATTGTTTCCCATCTGACCAACACTGCCCCACTCCAGCCCGCCTGACAAGAAATGACCTCAGAACTATCTTCCAGATCAAGGAGAAACCTCCCCTATTCCCATCACAAGCTGGCAGTAGGGCAAGGGGGAAGCTGGAGACAAAGGAGGAATCTCAGACTTGTAAAATAACCACCCTTAACTTGCTTTTATTATCTAAGCTCGGAACTGTAAGGAAAAACATGAAGTAACATGCAGCACACAGATAATTTATTAATAATTACTGATGACACCAAGTTGGTGGCGCAGTCACAGGCCAGAGGGAAGGGACGGGGCATCCACAGGGACCTGGAGAAGTTGACAGAGTGGGTCACAGAAACCTCATGAGGTTCAACAAGGCTGAGTGCATGTTGTTGCAGCTGGGTCAGGACAATCCCCAGAATCAGCAAAGGATGGATGGATGGATGATGGATGGATGGATGGATGGATGGCAGCCAAGCTGCTCCCAGGGCTGGAGCCCCTGTCCTCTGGAGCCAGGCTGGGAGAGCTGGGAATGTTCCCCTGGAGAGGAGAAGGCTCCAGGGAGAGCTCAGAGCCCCTTGTAGGGCCTGAAGGAGCTCCAGGAGAGCTGGAGAGGGACTGGGGACAGGGGATGGAGGGACAGGACACAGGGAATGGCTTCCCACTGCCAGAGGGTGGGGATGAATGGAATATTGGGCAGGAATTGTTCCCTGGGAGGGTGAAGAGGGGCTGGGATGGAATTCCCAGAGCAGCTGTGGCTGACCCTGCATCCCTGGTAGCATCCAAGGCCAAGCTGGACAGGGCTTCGAGCAGCCTGGGAAGGTGGAAGTTGTCCCTCCCCAGTACAGGAGGAGGGACCAAATGAGCTTTAAGGCTCTTTTCAGCTCAAACTACTCTGGGATTCCATAACTGACATTTTACGTGCACAGCTCTCGCAGATTGCGAAGGTCTTTAGTGAAGCGTGACTTCATTACCACAAAATCTCCCTGGAAAAGCTACATTGATTCATTTAGTGCCCTAAATGAAAAGTATCTCTAGGACAGCTCCCCGGCCTGGAGCAGTGCCCGCCAGCGGGTTTAACGCTCAGTTCCGTGTTTATTCCCCGCACGGCAGCACGCACGCACGGGGACCGCGGAAACGGAGCTCGGCCGCTTCTCAGCGGCGGATGCCTGAGCTAAAACCGTGAGGGGCGACGGGGAGCCGGGAACGAGCAAGGGAAGGGCCGAAGGCGGCTCACCTCCGGAACTGGCCGCCGCCTCTGCCTGCGGAGGCCATGCACCTCCCAGCATGCCCCGCTGCTCCCGGCCCGGCCCGGGCCGTCCCTCCCGCCCTCTCAGCACCCTCTCAGCGCCCTCTCACCGCGTCCGGGCGCTCCGGGGAGGCCCCGAGCAGCTCGTTCAGCTCTGCGAACATGGCGGCCGCCGCTGAGGGGCCGCGCACGGCGGGAAGCGCCTCAGGACTGCGCATGCGCCGGGCGTGTGGCGCCGCCTGCTGGCGGGGCGGGCTGGTGCCGGAGCCGCCATTGCAGCCTGTGGGGACTCGCGTGCGCAGCCAATTAGCGCGGCTGGATCCCAATTAACGGGGCTGGATCGGCAATTAGCGGGGCTGGATCTCAGTTATCGGGGCTGGATCCAAATTAATGGGACTGGATCGGCAATTAGCGGGGCTGGATGGGCAATTAATGGGGATGGATCCCAGTTAACGGGGCTGCATCGGCAATTAACAGGGCTGGATCACAAATTAGCAAGGCTGGATCACTCATTAACAGGGTTGGATCACTCATTAATGGGGCTGGATCACTCAACAGGGTTGGATCGCTCATTAATGGGGATGGATCACTCATTAATGGGGCTGGATCACTCATTAATGGGGCTGGATCACTCATTAACGGGGTTGGATCGCTCATTAATGTGGCTGGATCACTCATTAACAGGGTTGGATCACTCATTAATGTGGCTGGATCACTCACTAACAGGGTTGGATCGCTCATTAACGGGGCTGGATCACTCATTAACAGGGTTGGATCGCTCATTAATGGAGCTAGATCACTCAACAGGGTTGGATCGCTCATTAATGTGGCTGGATCACTCAACAGGATTGGATCGCTCATTAACGGGGCTGGATCACTCATTAACGGGGTTGGATCGCTCATTAACGGGGCTGGATTACTCACTCATTAACAGGGTTGGATCACTAATTAATGGAGCTGGATCACTCATTAACAGGATTGGATCGCTCATTAACGGGGCTGGAGTACCAATTAATGGGGCTGGGCCCACATCCCACCATCAGTTAAAGCAGCTGGATCCTCACCCATAGGGTTAATTAAAGTGCTAAATGGGACTGGATCCTCATCCCAACATAATTAACGGGGCTGGATCCTCATCCCAACATAATTAATGGGGCTGGATCCTCATCCTGTTGTTGATACAGGCACAAACAGGCTGGGTTCCCCCCAGCAGCGCTGGCCTCCAGCTGGCTCGGTGGCACTGGTCACCACGGAGCCCTGCTGCCACCTGCCCCTTTGCAAACCCCTGCGTTTCCCAGATTTAATCCATCTGGGAAGCATCTGGGACAGTTTGGGACAGAGGGATATTTGCGAGGGCTCTGTTATTCTCATTGTTTCCTGGTTCATTATCAGCACATTTCGGAACTGCTGAACATCCATTGGGCACCTAAAGATGATGTTCAGTAACAGCAAATCTACAGCCCATAGCCACCAAAATCCACATTCTTTGGTATCACTTTTTGCCTCCGAGCCTGAATTTGAGGTTTTTGGGACTTAATTCACCTTTCCACTTGCTTCAGCAAAGCTTTTGTAACCTTTTGAGTTTCATCATGGAAGCAGGGATTGCCCTGCTGAGGGGAAATGTGCCGGAGCTGGAGAGATGATTCTGGAGCCAGGGATGTGCCAGGGGGGCTGGAGAGCAGATTCCGGAGGCAGGGATGTGCTGAGATGCTGCTGGAGCCCGGGATGCTGCACTGTGAGCATTAGGGGGCATCCCACGATGTGATAAAAGCACGGAACCAGGGACGGAGGCGCTGCCGGGGCCCAGCTGCTCGGAACCACGGGTCATCCCTGCTGAGGGACTGTGTGGGTTTAGGAGCAGGGTTCGATGGGAGAAGGGGACAAGCCTGTGGAAAGCAGGGCTGTGGCCATCTGGGGAAGCCCCTGAGCTGCAGATTCCTGCGAAAAGAGTTGTGGGAACACGAGAGGTGTTTGCCTCGGTGCTCCCTCGCCTTCCCACAGAACGATTCCTGTAGAAAGATGGGCCGTGTGAGGATTTGGCTGAGGCACTGCGGCCGCTCTTCTGCCCTTATTCCCCAGGTCTGTGTGTGCATTACCTTTACAATTCCGCATCCTGCTCTCCAGCCCTGCTCGGGAGCGCTCAGGACACGCCGGGAGCCCCTGGTGTGCCCCCGGCTTGTGCCGGCCCCTTCCTTCCTTCCTTCCTGTGCTTGAACCCCTTGGAAGGAGCTGCCTCTCCTCTTTCCCTTGGATGCCTTCAGTGCTGGAAAAGCTGGAGCTGAAAGCTTCTTTAAAAGTCCAGATGGCTTTGCTTTTGTTCTCGCACCCTTTCAGGGAGCTGGGAACCCCGCTCCGGTGCCGGGGAGTGCAGGAGCCAGTCCCTGCCCTGTGCTGGTGCGGCCAGAGCCGGAATTCCTCCGGCAGCCCTGGAGAGAGCCTGGCTCGGTCCTGGCTCCTGGGTCACAGGGCTTGGCTGCAGAGCCCATCCGGGCCAGGGGGGCTCACGGAGCCCGGGGCAGTTCCTGGGGGAGTTCTGGAGGTGTTCCTACCTGGCTGCGTTTGTATGCGAGCGGAGCTGCCCTCCAGACCCTTTTGTCTGCGCTGCCGCGTTTCCCTCCCTGCTGCGCTTCCCTCCCGGCTCCTTCGGGAGCCGCAGAGCCCGAAACGCCTTGTAAATGAAACATAAAATCCTCTTTTTCTCCCCATAGTGGGAAAGGGGACCAGAACTGCATGCAAAGTGCAGCTGCATCTCAAAACACCTCTTGTCCTTCCTAATATATTCCTTCCCACATCCCAGGACTTGTTACCATGCGAAGGCAGTGAGGATTTCGCTGTTAAAACTGGTGCCCCTTCCCTCCCATCTGCTCCGTGCCTATTTCCAGTATTTATCATGGAGCTGTTTCCCAGAGGAGCCATATGGGATCCATAGGTATCCACGCTGCTTCCAATGAAGCCCCTGTGGCAGAGCAGTGGGTGAAAAGCAATTTGAGCCCAAAAGTAGGAAAAAGCCAGCAGAACAAATGAAACCAATTAATCTTGCAGTGTTTGAGGTGATTCCCAAGAGCCTGACAGGGAAAGGGAGCTGAACCCACCAGGTTTCACAATGTGAGTGTGTGGAAAATTATTTTTAGGGAGAAAACACTTTGATTTACCTCCTGTGATTGTTGCTTATTGCTGAGCTATCCAGGGTGGATTTTAGTGCACAAATCCCATTCCACCCTGGCAAAAGGAGGGTTTTCTTCTCTCGGGACACCTCGGCTGTTGCTGACACAATGCCAAGTGCTCTGGAGTCATAAAGGATCAGCAGAGTTGTGGGGCCAGCGAGGGTTAACAGGAGCAGATGTTGGCCGAGTCAATGGCCAGGGAAGAAAAGAATGGGACAAGTTCCGGGATAAATTCCACCTCCTCAATGCCCGCCCTGACACGCACAGAGCAGCTGGAAGGAATAATGGATGAGCTGGACCAGGTGCTGAATTTCTCTGAAGAAATGCAAGAGCCAGAGTTTGAAAAGAATTGCAAAGGCGAGAGGTCCCTCCCTGCAGCAAGGAACAGGACCCGGATCCGGTGGCACAGGCAGGGATGTTCCCGGTGTCTCCAGCCCTCCTGCCTTCCCAGAGCCTTTTTCTCTAGGAAATCTCAGGGAAAACCAGTCTCTCTTGGACCTTCCCCTCTCCTTTAGCTGCCAGTGAAACCAAATCCTTCAGGTATTTACAGACGCTCTGGTTTGTGATTCCCAGGCTGCAGATCATGGAATGATTTGGGTTGGGCTGCAGGGACAAAGCACAAAGGATGGGACAAGGAAAATAAGTGTGAATTTAGATCCTGAGGGTGTGGTAAAATGGCTGGGACACCTGAGCTGCCTTTAAAAGACTCCAGCAAAAACACGGAGCAGCATCAGTTCCCGTCTCCCTCCTTTACCTTCTCCTTCTACTGTTTGCCTGAGGCCAAATCTTCAGGATGGAGTTATTCTCACCTCGGGTATTCCTTGTGCTGGAAGGTTTCATGGGACACTGACACAAATGGAAAATACAAGAATAGAGGAAATTGATGTTTATTTTTCCCCATTTTAAATCTTACTTTTTGCTTGCTTGTATCCATATAAACAAATGTATCTCTGGTGAAAGAAGCAACTGTGAAAAATGTTGGGAAAAATGATGAGGACTGAGCTGATAAACCTGCTCTGCACGCTGTGGCAGAGGGAGGGAAGGGCTGGGCTGGCATTTCGGATGGAAGGGAAGCAGGATCACTGAGCATGAGGCCGGAGGGACCTGGAGAGGTCGCTCAGATGAAGCAACACCTGCTGCCAGCAAAATCCACTCAGCTTCAGCCTTCCCCGGCAGATGTTTGTCCAGCCTGCTCCCAGAAACCCTCGGCAGCCACGACTCCACACCCTCTCCTGGCGTTTCTTCCCAGCCCCCTTTATACTCCTCCTTATCCCCGTGTCACCCAGGCATCCTTCACTGCCTCTGTCTGTGCTTCTTTTGCTGATTGCTCGTGGCTGTGGAGAATAATTCACTGCCTTCCTAAAGCAGGGAGAAAACAGACCAGTCTGGATTCAATTTTCAGCTCATCTTTAAAATTCACTTGACCATTTCAAAGCAAAATGCCACTGGCTCTCCACCTGCAGACCTTTTCCAAGAGAGACTGGAGAATCCCTGGGAAAGGTGGTGAATCCAGCAGGGATCTGGCAGTCACTTGCCTCACACTGCAGCTCCTCAGCTGTCTCGCCAGGGAACCACCGAGGTCCTGAGGATGGCTGGGAGCAAAGTGGGATCGAAGCCAGCAGGGAGAGCGCTGTCTCCTCTCCCAGATCCAGGTGTTTGGTCCCTAAAGCCACTGCCCTCTGCCAGATCCTCTGTGCCTTCTCATCCCTCACTCTCCTCACCCCCTTTGGCCCTTCTTTCTCCTCATTTTGTTTTTCCCCTCTCCCCTCTGGCCACGCTTTGTGGTGCTTCCATCTCCTCCTCCCAGCTCTTGCTCACAGAGTTCCTCCACAGCTCCCTTTATCCTGCCCTCTCCTCTTCCCACCCAGCCCAGGCACAACATTCAGCAGCCTGAGGACAAGAGACACCTTCAGAGATCCCCTTCTGCCCCCACACCTGTATCCCAGGCCTGGATCACCATGCAGAGCTGGAGTTTGGAAGCTACAAAAGAATCTCTGCGTTTTCTCCCAAATCCTTTCTGAAATCTCCTCTTTTCCCACAAAACCCCACCAAGTTTGACTGGTCCTGTCTGCCATGGCAGCCAGTGTTGTCTCACTGCTTCTCCATGCTCCTCAGCCCACCAGATTGTCCCATCTGCTGTCTCTTGCCTCGATGTGAAATTCTCAGCTCTGACACCAGAGCTGCATTTTCACGCTGCATTTTTGTAGCTCCCAGCAAAAGGTGATGGAGACTCCTGAGTGCTCCTGCAGGATGGCTCCAGATTCCTTTAATAGCTGCACATTGCATACATGGATTGAATCACTGAGCTCTGGAGTGGGTTGGGACCTTAAAGTTCATCCATTCCAGGGACACCTTCTACCATCCCAGGCTGCTCCAAGCCCCATCCAGCCTGGCCTTGGACACTTCCAGGGATCCAGGGGCAGCCACAGCTGCTCTGGGCACCTGTGCCAGGGTTGGACAGCCCTTTCCATTAAGGGAATTTCCCAGTATCCAGCCTGAACCATTGGCATAACCTGAGGCTGTTCCCTCTCCTCCTGTCCCTATTCCCTGGGAGCAGAGCCTGCTTCCTCTGCCTGCCCCTCCTGTCAGGAGCAGTGGAATCTTTCAGACACTGTTCCCATGTCTCCCCAGTGCCCACCACTCTTTCCTGGATCCCTTGCTTCTCCGGGACTTTCTCCCATGGCTCCCATCTTTCCTTACATGACATGCCCCAAACTGGACTGGCTCTTGTAAATGCTCAGCCATCCCTTGTGCTACCAGACAGCTCTCCGGTGGCTTTATCTGCTTTTCTAAGCACGCCAGGATGAGGTTCTGAGAGCCAGAAGCAGTCTGGATGTGCTGTTTAATGTTCCCATTTCTGCAGCCGCCGCTCTCTCGGTGGCAGCACAGCCCCTCATTATTGTGGTGGGCATCTGCTGGTGCTTGGCACCTCTAAAGGCTGGGGGTTTTAAAAGGTTTAAAAACAAGCCAGTGATCCCGTTGAATTCCCAGCCTCCTTTGCCAGCCGCCTTCCTCCTTCCTTGGGTCCAGACCAACGCTCCCTTGCTAATTCTCCTCCTGCTGATGGAGCCTTTTCTTCTTCTCCTTAATGATTCCTCCCTATTTCCATCTCAATTTCGCCTTTCTGATGTCTCCCCACATGCTTATGCTCCCCTTGTAACTGTCCTTAGTAATTTGACCTAGTTCCCACTTCCCATAAACCTTTTTTCTCGAGCCTGAGGTCAGTGAGGAGCTTGTGATGCCGCCAAGCTGGTTCCTGCTACATTTCCTAATGGGATGGCTCCTGTGTGTGCTGCTTGCAGCTTTCCTTTGAAGTCCCGCCAGTTTCCTTAACTCCTTTCACTTTTAAACCTGCCTCCCACCAGACCCTACTTCCCGCTTCTCCAAACATCTCGGCGCCCCTTGTCTTTATTCTTCCCTTTTCTCCCACATCCCTCCATGAGGAGTGTGAGGTTGGCTGCTCCACGCTCAGCCTTGGCCAGTTTTGCTCCCGCCTTTATGCTCCAAACCAGTCTCTGGTGCTGGTGGCCGTGCCCCGTCCCTGTCCCCGTGGCCCCGGTGACAGCAGTGACGCGGAGGAGCCGCCGTGCCCGGAGCCGTCCCAGCCCTCGCTGGCCTCAGCGGGTGCATGCCCAGCTCCTCGTTCCCACACTGGCATTTTACAGTTCACCAAGTTAAGAGGATTTTGCTTTTCTCCTCTCTTTCAATCCAGGGCGGAGTCAGTTTAACACTGGAATCGCTCCCTGTGACAGCCGGGCTGTGAGTAATGGAGTAATTGGTATTTCCCAGCGCTAAATGCTGCGGTCCCGGTGCTTTCTGGCTACACAAACACCAGTGTCGGGCTCCCCCCGGCCAGGAGGCAGCGCAGCACTGCTGGGAACTGCGGGATGTCACCGCAGCTGCTCCCAGGTGACCTCCCACAGTGACCTACAGCACATGTCCCCTCCCAAACCTTTGGCTCCCTGGGAAGCACCCCAGGGTTCACCACACAGCACTCCTGTGCTGGGGTCAGCAGAGCTGCTCCCAGGGATGGCCCAGAAGGGTTTGGGAATGGTTCCTCAAGCCTGGCCCTCCTTGCCCTGGGAGCTGGAGCTGGGACAGCAAGGGTGGGATCCATCCATGGTGAGCGGAGCCAGACTGTGCCACCGTGGGAGATGTGGGACAGAAGCACCAAGGACAAAGGGACCAAGGGACACAGCCTGGCCCCAAATATTCCTCCAAGGGAAAGGGCATGGGGCCAGTCCTCAGGCAAGGAAATGTCCAGAAGGGGACAAGGCACAGACATGGCACTGCCAGCAGCATCCTGCACCGAAGGTTTTGAGCACAGTTTGGGGTGTGCAGGGGCTGACGGGGACCACGGAGCTTCTGCCACCTCCTCTAGCCCTTCCCACTCCTGAGCAGCGCCTGTCCAGCAGCGTGGGGTGAATCCAGATTGGGTTGGTGAGTTTTGGCCATTGAATCAGGACTCAGCCAGTGACTGGGACTCTCAGCTGCTGAATCTGGACTCGGACCATGAGTGTGAGCTCCTGGTTCGTGCACTGGGACCCTGGGCTGGTGAACTGGGCCTCCTCCGGTGAATCAGGACTCACCCAATGAGTCCTGACTCCGGATATTTTGTTTCAGGCAGCCGGAGCTTGTCAAGGGAAGAAAGGTTCCTTGTCTCGGGGTCGTGGCTCTAATCTTGTTATGTGTCTGTGAGAGAAAAGAGGACGGTGGAGAGAGGAGGACAGGCCCACTGCCGATGCCAGCTCCCTTCCCGCATCCCGTGCCAGCCCTCGCTGGCCACAATGGGCCATCTCCCCTCCCAGCAAACCAACCAAGCATTGAAATTTAATAGCTCTCTGGCCTCTGCATCCCGGTGATTAGGCCTGTGATTAAAGCCCGTGTGTGGCTTTGCTGGCTGGGAGGCAAATTCCTCTGCAGGGCCCGAGAAACCGGCTGCGAGGGGTGCCGGCCTCGCCCTCTCCTGTGTCCGACCCCGTCCCTCCCTCCAAACCGCGCTCCTCCCTCCTCTGGGAAAGGCAGAGGGGACGAGAGCCCACGGGCCGGGGCTGGGCTGGTCCCGGGGGAAACGGAGGCACCGCGAGGGATCCCAGAGGCAGGTGGGGCTCCGGGCTGGTGGCGGCGGGAGCGAGGCTGGAACGGAGACTGTGCCTTCTCATGGGGAGCGGGAGTGAGGCTGGATCAGGAATGGAGGCTGTGCATTCCCATGGGGAGCGGGAGTGAGGCTGGATCAGGAATGGAGGCTGTGCATTCCCATGGGGAGCGGGAGTGAGGCTGGATCAGGAATGGAGGCTGTGC
>VWYI01000826.1:6155-112763 GCA_013399455.1 Anthoscopus minutus | reverse complement strand
TCCCGGGGAGAGTGGGGAACCTCGATATATCATATAATTTATTCCTCCATTTTTCTATATGATGGCATTACAGAAAATTAGTTTTGTTGTAAAAATACTATATAATACACTTGATAGGATTTAAATATTTTTCACTAACGGATTGAATCACATGCTTTAAAAAAGATCAGCAAATTATTGTGTACTATATCACTGAGGTGAAAATGCTGCCTCCCCAAACACTGCCTTTTGCTATTGCATTCAGCTTTTGTCAATAATTAGCTGCCCTTGGGTGTTATGTGAGGTACAGGAGACCACTCATTGGAAATGACTGACTGTTACAAAAGAGGATTTCAGTGAGTTTGAGGAAACTTTTGATCTATTTTTGAGAAAATCTTTGGGTTTTGGGAGGTTGATTGTTTGTTTGTTTGTTTGTTCTGGATAGTGGAGAATCAGAACAAAAAGTCTTGCCAGAGAGGAAATTGAAGATAATTCGAAAGCATGTGAATGAGCTGGAAAAAAGATGGGATTCCCACAGTTTCATTCATACATGTTTTCATCAGCTGAGAAGGTAGGGGTAGAGATGCCTATTCAAAATTTCAGAGCAGTAAATACTACTTTTACTTCAAGGTTATTCTTCAGGAATTTGACAGAGAGCATGAGTACCAAATATTTAGCTGAGTTTGTTTCTTGTGAAGTAATAAAAGTTCAAGCATCTGAGAGAGATTCTGGGCTTTGCCTCTGTGTTAGCGTTGGACATGGACCAATGCTGGGCTTTCAATTTATTGTATTTTGCCTTTCTGTCCAAGACAATCCATGACTTCTTCTCTGCACCTTATTGACCACGTAGTTCATGTTCACTGACAGGGAACAGAAGTGGGAATGTGGCATCTCATAATATAAGATGTGTTTTAATATCACTTCGTCTTTGAATTATGGATAGCAGCATTCAATACATTTACCAGACACCTGACTGTGGGATGTGACCTGAGATGGCTTTTATCAGCATAAGTCACCATTTCCACTGCTCTCTGATGTGGCCCACTGGGAGAGGTTTGCATCACTAGAAAAGAGTGTGCCAAAGTGCCAGCAGGATGTGTCAGTAGCAGATATGGGTGGCATGCACATACATTTTGACTAGAGTAAATTCTCATGGCATCATTTCCATGCTCAAATGTACACTTCTGTCATGATTGCATTACTTTCTCAGCCATGACCCAGCAAAGCAAACTTATTTTCCCTGACCTTTAAGGCCTTTTGAAAACCACTGTGGAGCCCAGAGTATAAAATAGTATACAGTTTAGCTATTATATATCTAAATATACATGCAGGCTGAGACCAAGATCTTATCTATGTTCTTTGCTTCTTAGTGCACAGTTCATTTGCACTAAAATGTGTTGCTGGTACTAGACAGATTAACAGGATGATCCAGTTTTCTCTATAAAATCAACCTATCCTTATCATCGATGCTGTATCTACTCCAGGTCCCATATTTAATAATACACAGACACTCAGACAGCTTGTTGATGAAACAGCAGCTTACATTAAAGACTATCTTTAAAATATTGATTTATCTTTTCTGTATTTCATGGAGAAGACAGAAGTTTATAACAAAAATGTCAAGGGAAAAGATGAACATGAATCAATCCACTCTAGGATCAATAAACTATAACCTATTGATAATCTGGCCTCTATAAAAGAAATAAATCTGCTAGAAGAAACATTGTTTCCCCCCCAAGACTTGACAGGTCACATGCAAGATTTGTTGCTCTGTGATGTCCAGGCTTGACTTCCTTGAGGTTGCTTTTGAACCCCCATTTTGTTTTTGCCAATAAATTTCTACTTACCCTCTTGGAAATCCCCAGAAAGGCAATGAAGGAACTGCAAAGTGAGATTGACCTGTTTATTAAGTAAGAATGACATTTTGAACTGAGTCTCATTACTGCAATGTCTGTTCAGGAAAGGCAGCTCAAAAGATTCCTCATGAAAAAAAAATGTTGGGGACAAAAATGTCTTTCTTCAATGGAGAGATTATGGTTGCAATATCCAAGGGTTCTGTGTGAGCATACTAGGATCCTGACATGCTAACATTTCACAGTCAGACTGAAAAAACCCATTAACATCAACCTTTGTGGAAGAATGACGAAAAACATGAATTAAAGTCAATTAGTCCATTCTGAAAATAAATTAGGAGTAATTAGGATCCTTGCTTTGAGTTTTAGGAACACTGGCTTATCTACAAAATCAATGCTTTAAATATATATGAATGAAATAAATGGTCAGCTCTTTTGGTTATGATATTTTTCACTCCTGCTTTAATTAGGCAAGAAAGTCATTACATGAGGCTTTTCTCCATTCAATCCCCTGATCTATCACTTAAGTACCCATCTTGTGCCTATAACACAAATTCCATTTAAGTTTTCCCATAGGACACAAAAATAATTTCAAGACTTATGAAAAAAAGATATGGACAGTATTTTTCCATAATACTTATAATTCCTTTAAGAGTCTTCCTTTTTTTAATGAGCTACATGAAAGCTTGAATTTTCTTTTCTGCATTGCCTTTAGAAAGTTTTGCTGGGGAAAGACTACTGGCTAGTTGGAAACAGCAAAGTGTGTTTGGAAAGGCAGGTTTTAATTACAAGTATTGGTTTTTTTTGCTGAGTTGCAAGTAATTTGTGAAAATTTGGCCAGCAAAGAGAGTTGGAGCCTCATGTCAGAGATGGAAAAGCCTTGTGCACACTGTTCTAAACACGAGGACAAGGACTTCCAGGTTTAAGATGAACAGCATAGCATTTGGCTAACGTGAGCTGAAAGCTGTGCAAGTGTGATTGATAACTGCTGTGACTTCTGCTGTTAGCTCTTAGCTTATGAAAATCTCCTAATAGCATTGATTTTTGTTGCTATTATGTGGCTGGGCGGCTTGCTGTCAGTGCTTGAGATAGGAAAAAATTGCAATAAGAAAAAAAACTGCTTAGCAGAAAATCAAATGTGTGAACAAGTGGTAGCCACCCACAAGATCCTCAGAAATGCATGAATGTCAAGATTTTGATTCAATTTTATTTACAAAAAAGAGAAAGTAATATTTTAAATAGATCAAACCCTATGCTCTGCCATGAGGGCGTTTAGAACTGTGTACAGGACAAACTAACTGCAGTTTTATTACAAGGCTGGCACCATGACTGTTTATATGTATAAACTGTCAATTTTATAACTTTACATGAACATGTATTTTACATTTTATGCAGCCAAAGTAAAACTCAGGCACTACCGCTCACAGGAACATCTGGCAAATATCCTACAAAATAGATGAGTTTTATTAGAAAAATTAATTTAAGAGAGGAGAACAAATCTTTTGTGTAAGTTTTCTTAGCAAGCTATTCAGAAGAGAATTTAGAGAACAGTATTTTCATGGTTCTGCATTAGGAGGAAAAATTGCTTTAATTAAGTATGGTAAGTGATCAATTTTGCATGCTGTGATTAGAAGGACAGCTTTAGTAATTATATATAGGGTAAGATGTCCAAGTGCTTGAACATCTGTTCCAAATCATCAAACTTACAATATAGAAAAAGCTTACATTTGTATTAATTTTGTATGACAGAAACCAAAATCCAAAATATTTTATTATGATCTTTATGTAAAAATGTGAATCCTATTAAAAAATTATTATGCCTTGTATTTTATATGATTTATTATCTTTGTGATGCAAAAAAAAGTCTGTATTTTAGTATAAAGGACCTATACTTGTAGGATAGGGATAAAAGAGCAGAAACATACAGCTTTAATTACCTTAAGCAGTCTAAAAACATTTTAACTTCTCACTCTAGCACTTAAAAAAATAATCTTGGTTTCTGTTTATTTGTTTAATTTGTATCATACCTTAATCTAAAGACAAAATGGAGGACTATAATTCTTGAGAGATAAGGCGTGAGATTTGAAATACATGCTCACTAAGTTGCTTAAAAATTTTCTACTCATAGGTAAGGACTTCCTAAATAAAGAGGTAAGGAGAAGAAATAAGATAACGCAAAATCACATTCACCACATGTCAAAGACTGTTTTTGTATTCATATTGATCTGAAACAGGTAAAAAGATCCAGAATTATGATTGTATTCCCTTGTAAGGCTTTTTGCTATCACTGATTCAGCAACTTAAAAAAATTTTAAAAACCCCAAACCACACACACACACAAAACATCCGAAGAGAAAAGCCAACAACAGCCCAACTCAGACAGCTCTACTCTCAGCTGTAATTTTTTTTTCCAGCTAGAGAAAAGGGAGAAATTAAATTTGCCTGTACTAACAATTACACAGTGGTGACTTTAATTATAAAACCCAGATACTAAATGACTGCTCATTCATTAACTAGTAGAACAGGAAAAGTGGCAAGTCTGATCCCTAAAACTGTCTATCTTTAAATATCTTCTTCTGATTTTTGTTTACATGACATACTTATTTCTTGTTTTCCTTTGAAGCTATGGGAAAACTAGAAATGTGAAAACTCTACAACTGCAAATCAGCAGAGAAGATATTTTAAACACTTTATTTCTGGTATTCTTCATCTGTATTAATGATCAGTTAATGTATTTGAGAAAGAAAAGACAGAAAAGATTTTGAGATCTGGTTTTATCAGTAGAAATCTCTTTAATATTGAGAACTCTGATTTCTTGTCTGTCAAAATTTATGTTTCTGACTGTTATAATTCCCTGTCCTGAAATCCCTGGCAATGCAGTTAACATGTCTATGGCTCCAGTCTTCTGATCAAAGGACCGTGGATTATTGTTTTCATGGACATATCCTCTGTTTTGTTATGACGTGCTATTTGGGGCAGACTCATTTCTCTGCCATCAGGATTTACTGTTTAATTCCAGAAACACTGAGATACACTTGATAGAAAGGGATATGGTTTATGGGGAGGAATATCTGCTTAAAGAGGAAGAAACTTTTAAATTAATTATAATGCTATCTATGATAATTTTCTATATAATTTCAAACATAAGTACTTGTATTGGATACAGTTCTTAACTGATCAATCCAAATCAAAAAGGTAAGACAAACTTCTCTAAAACATGGAAATGTACATATGCATATCTGCACACTTGGTTCCTACAAAGATGTTAACAATTAAAATTCATTGAAATGTTTGTTCACAAAAATATGATACCCTCAAATTTTATTTTTTTCTCTTCTTTGTGCTAGTTATTTAGCACATTGAACTTCTCCATTTACATAAGGCAAGTCTCACTAGTTCCCTTTTTTACCCTCAAAGTCTTACTTAATTCCAAACTCTTGATAGTATGATACTTGATAGCCATTAAATTAAGTGCTCAGTGCAATACTGTCAGACTGTGCAAGAAGTGCATTTAATAAACAACTTTGCTCTCCTTGCATTCTGCTCATTTGCTAACTCTCTGCAGGACAGTTTGGAACACCCCACAGCTGAAGAAGCTGACAACATGCCACAAACATCCATTGCTCTACAAGAGAGGCACCACAGGCCAGTAAAAGCTCTAGGTTTAAGGTCTGGCATTCCTCAGGAGCTGCTGGAATATGATAGGAGCCCTTAATCCTATCAGGAAGCTGGAAATCTCACTTCCCAAAGAGCCATTTTTCACCCAGACTTCTTTAGGAAAACTTTGATAAAACACTTGATTGTGGCTGACAGCTAGCTGAGCTCTGTTAGCCATAACATTTATAGTGTTGTTTTTTCCCAAAACAGGGATTTGGAAGATACTGGTACATCAGATACCCAGCCCACTACAAGCAAGGCAATCTTTAGCAGATGTTTAGACTAGTCAAAGCCTACCTGGAAGTTTATCACACATTATCTAACTCAAACCTCGTTCCGGCTGGATGGCTGGAAGATACCATCTATGAGCTATCATAGAATGCCATGGGTTGGAAGGCACCTTAAATATCATCTAGTTCCAAATATCCTGTCCTAGGCAGGGATGTCTCCCACTAGAGCAGATTGCTAAGAGCTCCATCCAACCTGGCTCTGAACACTTCCAGGGATGGGGCATCTACAACTTTTCTGAGCAACCTGTTCCAGTGCCTCAGCAATGTCACAGAATAGAATTCCCTCCTTACATTGAGTCTAAATCTCTTCTCTCTTAGTTTAAGTTATTTACTCTTGTTCTACCACTATCTGCCCATATAAAAAGTTCCTCTTCCTCTCTTTCAAAAGTCCTTATTTACTTATAAAAAGCCACAATGAGATCTCCCCAGAGCCTTCTCTTCTCCCCGCTCTCTCAGCCTCTCTTCATAAGAGAGGTGGCTTCAGCCCCCTGTTCAATTTTGTACCCCTCCTCTGGGCCTGCTCTAAGAGGTCCATGTACCTCTTGGGCTGAAGACTCCAGATCTGGACCCAGCGGCTCTGAACGTGTCTCACGAGGGCAGAGCTGAGGGGCAGAGTCACCACCTCAACCAGAAGCTGGTGTTCCTTCCTGTTGATCACATTGTTCACTCCTGCCCAAAGGGGTCAGTCCCAACGGTTCCCATCCTTCCAGCGCATCTCACTGGACTCAAGATTATTCAACTCCCCAAATGACTTTATTTTTTTGCTCAGAACTGCTTTTCTGCCACCTTAGCAAAGGAGATGAGCCATCAAGGAGTCCAAAGTGTGTCAACACAAGTGCAAAGAAAGGTGTGTGGGGAAAAGGCGCTGAATGAGTTGTTAGGTCAGCTCAAGCCCTGACACATACCTTTGCCCTCACTCCTGCTTTCAGTGTGACATAATATTAAGGGTGCTGACAAAGGAGCTCTGTCAAGTCTTGTGGCTGCAGTTGGAGGAGACATCACACCAAAACACAGCTGCTCTGCCAGGAGTCGATACATGCACAGCAGGCAAAGGAATGGTACAGCTGCTGATGCCTCAGCTATTTCTGTGTAAAACTAAGCCCCAGAGAAGGTGGATGTAAGGCTCTGGTGGACTCTGCACTTTCAAAGGGGCTGAGGCAGAAACTCACATTTTCTTCTGCCAGCACTGCAGAGGAGAGGCTGAAACCTGCAGCAGAGGGATGGGAAGGGCAGGTGGGGTCAGTGACTTAAGAAGTCATGGCAAGGTGTGGTAGCACGGGTGTGTCATCCCTGTACAAACACTACCTGCCCCTTGGCCAGAGGGGTTGTTTAACCATACCACCATTGTCAGAAAAGTACCTTCTGTAGGCAGAACTTCAGTTACTGCCTCACTAGATCATGAGACATCAGCTCTACAAATCATGCTATGAGGTTTTAAGAGTACTGTTTTACAGGTTCTCACTGATATAAAGAATACTCCTCCCTTCTTCCCTTTCTCTTGCTGGGGCCTTTGCAGTTCAGCCCTTGGCACTGAGGTAGTCTGGCTTTCCAACAGGAAAAATCTGAGAAGAAGACTCAAAATGTTTAAAACCGCTCTAAAAAAGTGTGAAGCAGTTCATCTGTAAATTCTCTTGTCAAAAAAATAGCATTAGTGTATAACAAACGTCCAGGCTTGACTGACACTAATTATTCTAATTCTCTAAAATACATCTCCTTAAAATCATTCTGCTAGCATGCTAATGTCCTCTTTTAGTCTACTGAACTCTAGTGTGTGCCATACTGGCAGTGAAACACATATGCAGGACTCAGAAGTTTTCAAAATTAGATGAAATGAAAAATCAGAAAACGGAATTAATTTTAGAAGTGAAAAAAGGATAAACAGAGCTTTACATGGCAGAGGGATTGCTCATAAATAATTGAATGTGTAGGATTTTTAATTATAATGTGGTGACACCTTTCATGCCTGTGATACTGTAAACAAACATTATGCATGTCCAAAAGAGCAGATGACATTGTGAATTGCCTGATTTCACACCTTCATGCCTTTGTTTGTGCCCTGTGAAACACTTATATTATACATGCTCTGTGATAGCTTTGTTTGGAGTGGTCACAAGAAGTGCTATCGAAAGTTCAAGTCTGGTCCTGTTCCAGCTCTTTTATTCTTCTGGGTGGTTCTCATACACTGTAGTATACACCGAGGACTGCTTTGCTTTTTTTTTGGCAAGTCCATGGCTTAGCTTGGGAATTACTACAATTGCAGCCCAGCATCTCTCAACTCAGCTTTGGTCCCCCAAAAGAGTAATGAGAGAGCTCTTGCTGAGTGTCTGTGAGCTAGGCAGGAATTTGTCCTTTCTTGGTGATGATCAAGGAGATGCATGATAGAGGCTGTGATTACTCAGGTTACAAACTCGTTCCAGTATAATGATGGAATGAAAACTGTTTCTGCATGTAGTCTGTATGCATGGAGGGTTCCCAATGTAAGCAATCACAATCTCTTTCACACACTGTCATTAACATCATGCAAGGGGCATTATCATCATCATCAAGAGACAAAGAGATGAAGTAAAATAGCACCAGTAAATAAAAATAAATTAAGTCACTACTCTTGAGGTTTGTTCCTCCTGATGTTTTATCTTCACATGGAACAGTAATGCATCTGACTGCTACTGCAAATGCTAATATGAAAAGCACATCATGCTTCAAGGGGTAAAACTCCTTGTCCACCAGAAAACTGGAATTGCCAACAAAGGCCAGTGAATGCCCTCCTGCAGAAGATATTACATCAGTGCTGGTGGAATAAAAGTATTTACAGCTCTGTGAACATCACTCTGCAAGTGGACTCTAATTTTCTAAGAAAAATCTTTTAACTCTCTAAGGTGACTTTTTCTGATGCAGATCTGGCACTGGTCTAACACATAATTTCAAACTTTCAAAAGGAGAGAAACAAAGCTGTAATGACCAACTTCAGCTACTACCAGAAGGCATCCCTCTTAGCCCTTGAGTTGTCATAGTAGCATCATTACACTTGATAGAATGGCTAGAAGTGCCTTGATTCTGGTACAGGACTGTATGTTTGCATGTGTGTGTAAATAAGAAAAGGGGAAAAATCAAAGGGTTTTAGCACATAAAGGCTTTTATCTAATAAAAATGTGTGAACAGTTCAATAATGCATGAACAATATTTCATAATGTATCTAAATTTCATAACGTTGAGATTTTGCAGTTGAACTAATCTTGCTTCCCTTGGTGATTATGACAACTGCTCTTAAGCTATAATACATGACTGATTTTTCAGATAAGCATTAAGGGATTAATAAGATTCAGAATTGTATCTTATTAATTATGACCCCAATTTAATGTGAAGTGTCTACCTAAATCAGTCCATATCCCACCACACATGAATTTATCTGATGTAATATTGCTTGGCTCTTGACAGAGCTGTCAGGGAATAACTTTAGAGGATTAGATCTGCGCTTAGTGCTGTGCACTGAGTGGTAGATACCACTGGATTCAAGGAGAACAAACGTGGAATACGTGACCCGCTGCTGCATATGCCGGGGCCCGGAGTTTGCATTTCGAGCAGCATTCGCAGCACAGACTGCTTGTACTCCCGACAGGATTCGCGACGTGAGGGCGAAGAAAAGAACCGGCACAGATTTTGCCTTTTCTGGGGGTGAAATATGCCGTGTTCCATCCGAAGCCATGTCAGTGCGGTGCCGTGCCGAGCGCCGAGAGCTGCGCGGGCTCCGCGGGGCACGTCCCGGCGGGCAGGCACACACACGGCCCCGCGTCCTGCGGGCTCTCGGGCGGGGCGCAGCCCGCGATGCCATCCCTGCAGGTGCGAAGGGTGTGTGTGTGTGTGTGTGTGTGTGTGTGTGTCTGTACGGCTGAGTGTGTGTCTGTGTGCGTGCGGACTCCGCGGGGTCGCGTGGGACAGCAGCGGTGGCCGCCGAGCAGGATGGATGTCCTCGGCACACGGACGGCTGCGAGGCTGTGTGGCATTGATAACTTCTCAGACTTAAGCACGGCCGCCCTGTCCCGCCCGGCTTGGCCGCAGGCAGCACCGCTCCGCAACTTCGCTTTGGTTTTGGTTTCTGCGGAGGCTTCTTTTGTTTGTTTAGCAAATCCCAGGCATGTTGCGTGTGTGAGCAGAGCTGAGCGGTTGCCTGCTGTTCGCTTCTCAGGAGGCATTTTCCGTGAAAGCATGCTGCTCCGTCGGAACAGAGCCAACGGGACCGTACTTTGTGGCCGGCCGGTGCAGGGTCAGTGTTAGCGACAAGGGGTCACGCGGGGGAAAGGCGACTTTCGGTTTGGAACGAAGTTTGTCACGGTTTGACCGCAGCTGTCCCGTCGTGGCACGAAGCCGCCGACGGTCCGGGAGGTGTTTCCTGCTAAATGCTGGCCGGTCCTTTGGGATAAATAATTCAGGGAAGTGCTACTTTGCCATGTAAGCCTTTTATAAAGCAGTGCATTCCTCTCCCCGAAAAGCTGTATCTGCCGCTTCACGCAACAGTTCCGTCTGGTGCTGAAAGTACTGTTGCGGTCGGCCGCCGGAGAGTCCCGGCGGGGCATTGGCAAACTTCACTTGGACTATTCCAGGAGCGGCGGAGCAGGGGAGGCGCGGCGCGGCGGGGCCTGGCGGGGGTCGCAGCCGACATGCCGGGGGAGAATTCCTCAATGGCGCTGCCCACGCCCACTCCGGGGGCGCGCGGGCCCGCGGGCCACGCCCCCCGCGCACGTGTNCCCGCACGCCCCGGGCCGCTCCCGCACACTGCTGCGGCGCCAGCGGCGGTAGCGGCAGCGCAGGGCATCGGCAGCACCGCCGCTCCCGCAGCGCCGGGCCGCGGTGCGTAGCCGAGCCCACGGCGGAGAAAGTTTTGCCTCGGCGGAGCCCCTGCCCGGCTTGGCCTGGAGCTGACGGCGACCCGACGGGCATCGCCTCCCAGCGCGGGCGCCGGCAGAGCAGCGGCGCGCCCGGCCCCGCCGCGCCATGCCGCTGGGGCAAATCATGAGGCTGGACCTGGAGAGAATCGCCCTGGAGTACATCGTGCCCTGCTTGCACGACATCGGCTTCTGCTACCTGGACAACTTCTTGGGGGAGGTGGTGGGGGACTGCGTACTGGAGCGGGTGAAGCGGATGCACCGCGACGGGGAACTGGCCGACGGGCAGCTGGCCGGCCCCAGCCGCGGTGTCGCCAAGCGGCACCTGCGTGGCGACCAGATCAAGTGGATCGGAGGCACGGAGGAGGGTTGCGAGGCCATCAACTTTCTCCTCACGCTGATAGACCGGCTGGTGATGTACTGCGGGAGCCGGCTCGGCAAGTACTACGTGAAAGAGCGATCCAAGGTAAGGGTCCGCGGGGCCCCGACCTTCTATCAGCCCGCCGGCACCGGCTCCCCGCCGGCCCGACCCGCCTCGCAGCTGCCGGTGGGACCTGCCGGGAACTTGCCACGGGCACTCGCCTGTGGCATGTCCGCGCTGTCGGCGGGTGCCTGTGGCTCGGGCACCCCGCGGGCTGTCCCGCAGCACCGCTCCGGGTGGCGGAGGCGCCGTGCGCTGCCTGAGGGGCTCCCGTGACGACGGCCGCTCTCCAGCCCTCGCCGCCGGCGGCCGGTGCGGGGGTCCCGCTGAAAGCGGGGCCGCCCACTGCGGGTGCCTTGCCCCGGCGGTGCCAACAGCGGTCCGGGGCGGCTCCTCGCGGCTCCCCTTGCTGGATTTTCGCCGCGCTGGTCGGCTGCCGGACCTCGGCCAGTCCCTTGCCTTTTACCCTGTGTGACACCGGCCATCACTTCGCAGCTGTCCCGGGGGTTGCGGTCGGCCCCTCGCTTCTCGAGTGGGACTGCAGCCGGCTGCATCCCGCTTCTGCTTGCTTGCGCTTTACCCCAGGTGCGGACAGGGTGGACCAGTGCGGGGCGTACCCCACCAAAAATATGTTTACCTTGACGACGTTTCGGGGGCAGCAAGCTCTCCACCCCTCCCTGCGAACGTACCCCGCTCTGATCCGATTATTTGGGTGTTTTCGCCCATATAGTAGTATTATCCTAAATAGTTTCGAGGTTCCAACTCTTGTCGTCGTTCTACAGTTGAAGAGGTTATCGTTACTGCATTGAGTATGCACAGAATACGGGACGTTTAGTTTGAGCACAGCAAACTTTTATTTTAAAGAGAAAAGTTGGTTTGTTCTAGGCTTTCTCAGAAATAGAGAGGACACTTGTATTACTAATTTCTTTCCCAATGAAGTTTATTTGAACTTAAAACTCCACTTGCATTAGTTTGGGGATAACTTGTCTTTTCTTTCCTTGTCTGTTTTGCTATGGCAAGGCAAACTAGCTTGGAACTAAGTTTACTTTGCTATCCTGAATGCCGAAAACATCTTTATTTCTTTTTTCTCACTTGACATAATGCATTTTCAGAAGGACCACTGCTTTTAGAGATATGCCAGAAACAAAAACAATGAAACTTTTGAAAATGACAATAGGGAGAAGTCAGGCATTTCTCTTGATCCTGACTTGCGCTGGACTAAGGGCATGTGTGAGTAGTACCGAGATTACCTCCTGAGAAATGAAAAAAAGTACAGTGATGTTTACCAGTTGCTTGGGAACACACTGAAACCTGGGCATGCACCCCCACATATTTACACACAGGACTGGGAATAATCAAAGGTTGAAACATTGTTCCTTATGCTTAGCTCCTCTGACATACTGATCATCAATTCAGTTAAAGCTTGGGTAGGTATGTTTTCAAATGTGGGTAGATTGTATTTCACTTATCTCTGTTGAGAGCCTGGTACTGGGAGGTATAAATAACCATCCTGCCTTGGCACACCTTTAAGGTCATCCTCATCCTTTCTCTGGATGACTTCTGTTTACCTGTTTACCACTGAAAGTGCATTTCTGGCTAAGAGAGTGTGTGGGGAGTGAGAGTGTAGGGGTGGATGTTGAGGGGGGTTATTTAAAAGTTGGGTTGGAAGGCTGAAAGGAGGCTGTCCAGCCTTTTTACAAGGTGTTTGGAAAACCTTGTTCTGATGAAAAAAATTCATCAGCTGGATGAATGAAGGCTGGGAAGAAGGGTCTTTTGGGCAGTGACTTGGGGTTGTAGAGATGGTTTTAAAGCATACTTTTTGTGTTTTTGAAGGCATTTGTGTACAAATAGTAGTAACAAACAGAACAGAACTTGTTTTATAAATAGACAGCAAGCTATTTGCTATAAAGAAAGACTTCTGGCTTGTGCTTTAATGTGAAAGTTGTCAGACTCCAAACAGTGAGTGGAAGTGCTGCACAACAGAACAGGACTGAAAGGAACTCAGTATCTCAATATTGTTTGTAAAACCAAATGCAGAGAAGTTTTCATCAGACATTAATAGTAACCAATCCCCTTGTTATAATAGTAAGTACCAGGGGTATGAGAGGCCCTGGAATAGCAGCTGCTGTCTGTAACTGAGACGTGGGACGCCTTCAGCAGGAAGATTATTCCTGTGACTAACAACTGACTACTTCAGTGCATGCAGGTTCCCACGTCGGTGTAAGACATTTCTCATCCACCATTAAACCTTCCCATTCTGCTTATCATCTGAAGCCTTATGAATGTGTACACACAAATCTCAAATTTAAATTCAGTGTATTTTTATTTTTTCTGACAGATTATGCATGTAAATGAATGCCCACAAAACTTTCACAGCTTAACATTTGTAGGGATGCGGAGTGTTCATGGGCAACTGGACCAAAACTTCTTTGTGGGACATGTGCTGTTGTAATGTTTTTTTGAGATATAGATATTAGTTGGAACTAAAAGTTCAGAACAGTTTGTTTAAAACGTAAGCCTTTAGGTACATGGTAACTCAATTTGTCATGAAAATGCACTTATCCCATCATTATTTAAAGGTTTATACTTTTAAATAAGCATCACTTTAGTCTTCAGCCTAAAAGTTGGAAGAAGGGGAGAGTTTTGCCTAGTAAATGAACTTATGTCAGATTATGTCAGTTTAGTGTGAAGTGCTTAATATTTTTGTAGCTATGCAAATATAATAAAACATGAACAACTTTTGTCCAATAAAGGAAATTTTCCTTTCAGCTGAATGACAGAAATAAGTTGGACACAGACAAGGATTGTGCTGTTTCCAAATTAATTTCAAGAGCATTTCAAGAAAGTTAAGATTGCATCAAAGAGAATGAACAGAAGTAGACTTTTCAGGAGTGCTGGATATTCATAGGAGCTGCTGGTTGACATTTGAGAGCTGATCATTTAATGTAACCTTTCATCTTTGCAGTGATACAGATCTATCTTTGTTGTAAGTCATATTTTAAAATACTGTCTGGTTAAATGATTGAAACATGGTTAAAGGTTGATTGACCCAATGCACTGCTTGTTGGCTTTTGCATTCTCATCAACTAGTCTCCATTTTCTAGTAAGATAATACAATGATTCCCCTTTTCTAGTAGATGAGTGGCTAAGGACATCACTGAGGCATAACTGACCCAAGTTCAGTCTTCTCCTCAGAGTGAGAAGATTGATGTCCTTGTGCAGAGGGATATTCTGGCCAGAGGACAGAAGTCACTCTGTTTCTGAGGACCTGTCACTACTGTGCTGGAGCTTTACTTGGTGGAGAAAAGCTGGTGGGTGTTTGGGGTCAGAAGCAAAGCTGCAGCTTGGTCTGTGAGGCCAGTCACCCAGAGAGCCCTCTGGATCAGGTGATGCTCCAGAGACTGCAGGTGAAAGGGTGATGTGCTGAAGCTTCTAACTCCCCAGGTCCCAAAGTTCCTTCTTGGGGTTAACTGGCATTTGCAGGGGCTTGAGGAGGTGCCTTGTGGAAAAACACTGTAGCATAAATTTCTCCTTCAAGACTTGATAAATGTTTTGGTGGTGAATGGAGTATCTTTGGAGTATCTTTTTTTTTTTCCTTTTAAAAGACCACAGAGCCCGAGGGAATCTTGAAAGTCCCTGATTTGAGGAGGCAGGGGGCAGAATATGGCAAGAACCAGGCTGGTGTGTGGAAATGTTAAAGTTCTGTTTGCAGTGGGGTGTCTGGATGACCCATCTGCTGCTAAAAGGCTGTGGTATTCCTCTTTTCTCTCTCTCTTTTTTTTTTTAATTTCTCCTTTTGCCTCTGCTGGAGGAGGACAGCTCTCCTTGTGACTGGGCAGGGTCCCAGAACAATGCCATCAGTGCCTGCTGCCCTGGGCTGCCTCAGCTGAGTCAGCACTTGACGTGCTGCCAGCAGCTGCATTGCTCCTCGCAGATGGGTGGAAGGTACTTTGAACTGGTGTGGCTGCACTCTCTGGACTCTGCACCTCATCGTGAGAGTAGCAGGTCCTGCTTTGAGTCACAGGTACCATCTTGGGTACCACCAAGGGCTGAAATCCATGTCAGGGTGGCCACTGGGGACCAAGCCCATCTTGCACCTGCTAGACACCAGCGAGTGTTGCTGGTTAGAAAATAAAGCAAGAATTCATAATCTTAAGAGCTGCTCTGTGTTGAAAGAAGCCCGTGACTGATGTCCTCAGCTCAGAACAGAACTGCTTGCACTCAGTGTCAAGTGTATGGTCTGAAGTTAAATAAAAAGAAAAAGTGTTTTCAATGTGAGATTAGGTAATTTAGAAGTCCCTATGGGATGTGAACCATCTTAAAAACTTGGTTCCTCTGCTATTTGCTCATCCCACCCTGATGGACCCTCCCTCTCTAATGAAGGAGTAGGTCTGTTGTGGTGAGTTCAGAGCTAGTGAGTATTTGCTGGAAACCAGAGTGGGCTCTTCTGCCTATCACAGGATAGGGTGTTCCTAGGTAGGTTTTGAAATATGGTCTTCCTAGCAGGTTGTTACCAAGATTTCTGCTCCTGAGGATTGAAGAAATAGATGAGATGTCACAGAAGTAGTTTTACAAATTCCCTCATAACTCAGGTAATGAGGTAAGGTATTTTTGTATTTATTTATGGAGAAAGAAAAGTGCTGCTCTATAACATTCAAATTCTATCCTTCGCAATTAAAACACAGTGAAATGTGTTTCACAGTGGTTTCTGACTTGAGGTACTGATTTGAAGAGTGGGATAACAGAAAACTGTAGCTATAGTAGGCTGAAGAGGGATACTGCCTCTTGAGATATACTGTTTTATTGTATGTTACAAAGTATTTTTTGATATTTGGGTAGCAATGTGCCTTCCAATTAGTTTACGTTGGGAGGTCTGATGAATACCACCATCCAGAAGAAATATGCGTAACTTCTTTCTTCTAATCAAACGCACATGTTCTGGCATAATGTATAAGTTCAAATCTGTTCTTCTGGCCAGCTGCCGGCAGAGTCCAGAGCCACTGGAGCTGTAAATTCAACAGACAAGTAATTTTATGATATGAGACTGAAGAATTCAGCATTGGCACAGATCCTAGTGTGGTTGCTTTGGCTCAATGTCAAAGCTGATGTTTATATCTGTGTTTGTCAAGCAAGATTAGTTAGCCTGGTTAATTATACACAGGAATAATTTTTACTTGACAATCAGATGAGTATAAGCTTGGGCATATTAACACTTGTTTTTGTTCTTCATCAAATTATTCTCAATGATTTTTGAAACTTTCAAAAGGACTACTCTGAAAAAGGCACTTGGAGAATCTTTTGGATAAATTCTTTCAGCAGAGACAGGGTATTGGAGAAATGGATCAATATTTTACAGACAGTGATGCACATATCTGTGAGTGGGTTCAGAAGCATGGGAAGCCTCTAGGGAGTGGTGTTTGAGTTAATACTCAGATGTTGAAATTGCAAGCAGCTGGAACTCAGTTGTTATGTATCATCACTCTTAAAAACCTGACTGTAGTGCACTGGCAAACTTTTACATGGTCTACAGTGGCAAAACCAAGCTGCCTTCTGTGTGTGTTACACTACAGCTTTTGACAGCCAGGTGGCTTCTCTTGGTCCTCCTTACCCCCTCTTACCAGAGAAGTCTGTATCCACCCAGCGACCTTTGTCACACTGGAGCCTGTCCATGTGCTTTACAGTCATAGTCCCAGAGAAAGACAGAAGGTGGTTATCCTGTGAATGAAATGTCAGTGCTCTCAGGCAATAAAAAGATACAGATGGTCTGTTTATCCTGAGTTTGTGCATGTGTCTGTGGCATCAGGGCAATTTTTTTTTGTTGTCTGTAGCTTTGCAGTCCAGCAGTTCTTCATGAATCTTGCTAGACTGCTGTTACACAATGATGGCAAAGCAGTGAAGTTTTCCACAATCTCTCCTATATTGGTCATGCATTTTCTGCAGTAACTTATTCATTTCCATGCCTGCTTTGGTAGCAGCTCTTGGTCTTAATGCCAGGGACTTGCAGAGCTCGCCTTACTGGTGTGCTGGCCAATAGCTTGATCACTTGCAAGCCCTAAGTACGTGTGTGCCACTCAATTTGCTTTCATATGAGGACTCATTGTTCACTGAATGCCAGTGTAGCTTTAATACAGGTGGCATTAAGGCCTCTGTGTATGGGGAGTGTTTGTCCTTTGTACTCATGGGGTGTGTGTGCGGCATCACAAGGTGCGGTATCCTTGGGAAAGCCATTGGGGAAATGACAATATACAGAGTTCAGTGCCCTGTCCTGCTGAGCTTGCATTTTGGGAGGGAGGAGAGCTGGCCATGGAATCACAGAGTCAATTAGTTTGGAAAAGACCTATGAGATCTTTGAGTCCACGCTGTGACTGAACACCACCATGTCAACTAGACCATGGCACTGGGTGCCACATCCAATCACCTCTGGAGACGGTGACTCCGCCACCTCCCTGGGCAGCCCATTCCAATATCCAATCACCATTTCTGTAAAGAATTTCTTTCTAATGATCTTTGCTATTCATATTTGTATGCCTTTTCCCAAGGTAATTGTTAATGAATAATTCAGTCCATTACATACAGTTCATTGCTAATAGCAGTATATGTTAAAATGGACACTGAATCTTGTAACACTGATGCGGTACAGGGGGTACACAGTAAAAGTGGCTTGTTACTTTGCATTAATAATTCTAGCTGCATTAATCCCAATGTCTTTATCTGATTTCACAGTAAACTCTTCTTTATTTGACTTCCAGATTTATCTGGATGGTGGCTAAATGTAATACAGACTTATCCTGCATGTTGCTTTCTGAGAAATTTGCCTGATTTATTACATGGAAGTATCTTCTCCATCCTCTTCCACATTGAACTGATTTTTTTTTTTAATTTTCTTTTCCTGAGGTAGTGTTCAACAGTACTGCAAGTCCTTCCCATACGTGTGTGGGAGGGATGAGAGAAGGAGATAAAACCACAATGATCTAAGCATGAATGCATTTTTAATTAGATGAATATTTAATGTTTCCTGAACAAACTTGATACACTTGGAAGAGATCAATACTTTTATCAAATGTTTCAAGATGATTCTTACTAAGACCAGGTACTTTCTTCTTTTTTGTTTCTTTGAGGTATTCACTTTTTTTCTGCTCCTCTTGCGATTGGATTGAGTTTTCCCATTGTGTAGTAGTCTAGGGCCAAGTGGTCCCTTGGTACCAGCAGGCCCCATAGTATTCACCAGTCTTGCAGTGGATGGCTTGAGAGAGTGAGTAGGTTAGAAAGGGAAGCCTAGGAGTAAGTGTTGCTAGTTTTAGATCCATGGAGAAGGAGGATGTGTGCATACCAGCTTGAGGGAATTTAAAGCCCTGGGTTAGATTTGTCATTACTGTAATCCTTCTGTCACAAAGCTGAAGACTGAAACAACATTGTTAGAAATCTGCCAACGACATGTCTCCCTAAGCTTCTGTGAAAAGGCAAGGTTTATTAGTAGAGGAGCTCTTGGGAAGAGGTGTTTTGGAAACTGCTTCTGGTGCCTGTGTCTAGGGCTGATGGCTGCTGTGGTGGGCTCCAGGGTGAATGACTGATGCAGTGGTACAGAACTTGGTGGGGCTTGACACAAGACTTTGACTGATGCATAAGACCACATACCAATTTGGTTTAGACCTTTTATTGCTTTGAAAAGAGATTACGGAGTTGGTCAGAAAAACAGTCTGTTCAGTCAGTGAGGTGAAGTAAGATCATGAAGGAAACTCATGCCAAGTAAATAATCTATCTCCTACTGTTTAAACTATTCGCAGGCATGGCATCCCGTCAGCACACCACTCGTGATCATTCCTATGAATGATTTGGAGAGAGCTGTAAGCTCTGTTTCCCCTCCATCACTCACACATATGCATCCACTATCTCTCAGTGACAGAAAGGAGCTCTTTCCCCAACAGTCATTTTTTGTCTTGACATTGTGCTTTGATAAGATTAGTAGGTGAATAAACTTAGTGCCAACATGCAAAGCACTTAGTAGAAAGCAGTTGATTAAACAACCTACTTATTGGTCTGATTTTTCACAAATAAAGTAATGCAAGAGATTTTTGCTGACCATAGTGGTTTCATGGAGGCTGACTAAATGCTCATGTTTAGCCACCCAGATAAAAATGAGTACTGTAAATGACAGGAGTACAGCATCTATCTATCTGCATTGACTGGAAACAGTACAGTATGTCCAAAGCTTTACAGTTGGAAGTGGCAGAGTAGCCATGTCGTTTGCCAAACATCAGGAAATTGCATCCTACTTTGTAGCAAAAAATGATATTCATTTTGAGTCTTGTATCTATGTAGTTCATGTGAATCCTTTGGTCAAAATAAATAGTCTGTTTTCTGTGCTTTCTTTCTGGACCTGAAAATCTAAACAAGATATATGTCTGCGTTTTTCCCGTCTGTAAGTCATAATATAATTAATCTTTGCTTATGTGTTCTTGCACTGTAATTTTTTTACAAAGTGATAAGACAAATGTTTTTTAAATTTTGGCTCCAGTTCAGCAGTTCACTTAACTGCTTTTTCTTAAAGGCTCTTTCAGATCAATGGGATCTGAAGCACATATATCTGGTGCTTGGCTTTGACTATGTTAGAATATGTTTAGAAAAGTTCAGGAAATGTTGCGCATCTTGTGCCATCCCTAGTCTTTGTATAAATTTTCTTCTTACATTTGAAATGCAGGTCATCTTTTTATGTGGTCTCTTGGGAGGCAGCAAGGAGCCTCACTTGATGAAATAGATAGTAGTTATGATTTTTATCTGACCTTTGCAATGGACTGTCTTATGGCAAACTTGTCTTAATACCATTAACAGTAGCACTTATTCCACTAATGCATGCAGAGGGATAGGCTGTGTGTGGTGGGGAATGCCATATGGAATGAAGCCTGAGGTTTGAGAACACTGGGCTTTGTGGTAGTGGAGGTCAGCATGGAGCTTCCTGACTGCCATGGGACTCCCAGGAGTGAAGAGAGCATCTTGCACAGCCTCTTACTAGACCATGTGGGTAGAAAAAGTAGAGCAGAACCGGGAGAATTTGAGAGAGAAGATATTAAAGAAGTAATAGGAGGGGGGAAGTGTCAGTTAGTCCTCAACTTACCTGTACCTGGGTTGTTAACAGTCCTAGGGTGTTGTGCTTGCTGCTGAAGACTGTATGTGTTACCTGCACCTTCCCCTTCTGATTTCCCACAGGAAATCTGGTAGAAGAGGTTTGAAAAGTGGAAGAATGGGAAGCTTCACCATAAATGCTGTAGCATGTACTGCTGTTAAGATGTAAAAGCCATGCCATTTAAGTAGATGTGCACAAACAGGACAGAGTCCTCCAGAATATATTGATAACTCTGTTCTTGACAGTATTCACTAAAGTTTTTCACCTAAGTAAATTAACTTACTTTCTGTCATCTTCTGTATGGAGCACGTGCATGGTGTCTCTGAAGCAGGCCAACAGGAAGGGTCACTGCCTGGTTAACTGTTTTACAGGCTTCCTCTTCATGAAGGAGCAGTGAGAGGATTTGTGAATGCTGGTTCTCATTGCTAAATTTGGTGCAATTCAACATTTCATGGTGGTCAAACACTGAAGTGTCAAAGTTGTGCATTTTACCAAGATATTTGAGTGCATAACTTGATGTTTAACTGGTTACTTAAAGGCTCAGTACAGTCTCACATTTGCACTGATAATTTCTTGGCAAGAGTAAAAATGTAGTTGATGTGGCTTTTTTGTTTGTTTCTTTACACTTGGATGTCTGCAACTGAAACAAATACTTTTTTTTTCTTTGCTGGCACTTGGTTAAAAGCATGTTTCACTACTTTTGCCATCTGTAGAAGCTACTGCTGCTAGCTTTAAGCTGTGTTAGTACAATGTTTTGGCTGCAGTTAGAATAGGCACTAGTTATGCCAATGGTGGCCATGGCTATGGGCAGACATAGTATCTGCTCGATTCCCACACAGAAATGGGCATCTGTAACCCTAAAGCTCTGCTTTCCCCTTCTGTGCTTCCTACCACACAGACACAGTTGTACCCCGTATCTCTAGCAAAGCCAGCTGCAGGACCCCCACCAGGTGGTCTCTTACCACAGCCTGTCATGCCTATGCAGTCACTATCTCTCATCTCCATCCCAGGGAAGAGATAGGGATGAGGGCTGCTTCCTCTGGCTGCCCAACCAGCCAGCATCCTGGGAGAGCAGCCTCTATCCAACGTTCAGCCTTGGCTTCCCCTGTGGTGGCTCTGAGTGCATACTGTTCTTGTCACATTTTCTGCCAGAAGAAAGATTATGGAGAGGAAGAGGAAAAGGAGGGAAGTGAGCCAGAAAGAACACTCCAGGGTTTCTGCATCCTCAGGAAACATCCTGAACTCGCACCAGAAAGACTGCCTCCCTTGCCCAACAGTTGCAGTGCTTCCTGCAAAAATTACCTTAGGTGCCATAGAACATTGTTGCTGTAAGACTCAGTTGTGAACTGGGCCTTGAGAAATCTCCTAAGGGCTGCTGCTTCAGTGAGCTGTGGTGGTGGGAATGACTGGGTAAGGCTCCAGAGGGGACTGTAGCAAAGCAGAACAGCAGGTGTGAGCAGGCTGAAACCTGGCAGGTGTGGCTGTGTCCCTGTGCAGGGCCACTGCCCCAGCAGGACAGTCGAAGCCTGTGTCAGTGGCCACAACACAGTTGGCCTTCAGGCTGGTCTCTTCTGTCAGGTGGTGGCAGCATAAATCCATGGGAGACGCTTGACCAGTGGAAAAAGAGAAGTGGGAATTCAGCAGCCCATGTTCAAATCCAGAATCTAATATTGTCCATGACTTGGTTAAGGAGAAGACTTCCTTGTTCAGGAGTTGAGAGCTTTAGTGACTGTCTTTAAGAAATGCAGATGTAAGGCTGGCAGTTTGTGGTGTGTGCATGTCTGTCTATGCGTGCTTGCTTTGCTCACAGTTGCTGATTGTCTGTCTATACATACCTTAGTGGTGCAAGTACCAGCCGTGTACATGGTGGAGAGGAAAGGCACTAAAGCACTTATGAAGATTTATTTGGGTTTTTTTACCAATACATTTTATTGCCTAGCCTTAGAACAGGCATAGTTTTATTATTATAAATTTCCCTTGAATCTGAATATCTTGTTTCCCTTCCTGCACAGAAGGATGATGTGTCACTGAATACACATCTATCCACTTTAACTGAGAGATTGCACTGTTGTAAAGTGCATGTGTAGACAGAGCAGTACAGCTTTATGTGCAGGCAAAGCCTTAGAGGTAAAGACTACATGTTATTGAACCATAGTAGAAATTTCTGATGGTAATTTGTTATAGATAATTTTAATGGGTTTTACCCTTAAATATTCATTCAAAATCTTATGCAGGAGACTATTATCAAGGCCAGGTCCTCTGTAAAGGTATGGGTGAGCAGAAGATGTATGGGTAGTGAGTGAGATGGCTTCCTTCCAAAATTAACATAGGAGATAACTGGTCTCATCAATTAGCATTAATTTGGTGTTAGTGCTGTGATAACAAGCACTTAAGAACGTTGATCTCTCTTTTTATGCAGCACAGTGATATCTTAGCCTCAGATGCCCAGAGGGCTCTGACAGGGAGAACCCATGAGGCATATTTGGAGTGCCTGCCAAGTGTGATGGTGCTTCTCTGAACCTTGCATTCCTCTCTGGCAGTGAAGGGTGTTTTTCACTGAGCCAAAGAGGGCCAAGGAGAACATCTCCCCCAGTGTGGTGCTGCCTCTGGTGCAGCAGGGTCACAAGAGGTGTCCTGGAGTGGTGACCTCAAGGAAGGACTGTTCTTGGCAGCTGGGGCCTCCTGTCCCATTGGCACGTGCTTCAGGGTGGTGGCTTATCACGTCTGCCTGCCAGGATGTCCAAGGCTGCCCTTGGTGAGCTCTTGGGAAAGTGTTTGAGGTGCTGCATACCGAATGTGAGCTGATAAAAAGCCTTGTGGGCACTGTTGCTCACTTGCCCTGGGCCCACAGGCTAAAAATAAATTGATAGTAATAAGAAAAGGATGTTGGCAGCTCAGGCAGCTCCAACAGTAGCAAAAGTTTGTCTGTGTTGTGGTTGTCTTTCCTGACCTTTATTAGTGCAACCACAAGAGCATCAAAATATGCAGTTCTTTAAATGTTGCAAGCAACAAAAAAAGTAGTGTAATCCTCTGGGTGACTAGTAGCAGAACTGAAAAGGTCTGATGTGCTGATGAAGAATGAAAGGCTGGAATATTTCAGGAACTGTGAGATTTATCTTTCTAACCCACACATGAGAAATGTTCCTCAGAGGATGTCTGTGCTGGTTACCAGGCTTTTATTCCCTGCTGAGAAACTGAACATACAGGGACACTCCTTACAGATTTCCTTAATGAGCTTGCACTTATTTATGAATTTGCCTTTCTGCGGGGGTGGTGCTTGTCATGATGTCCCCCAGGGCTCATTACAGGGGATGCTTTCTCCATCTGCATCAATTGCTTGGGATGTTTCCTCATTAGTGCAGCTTGGCCAGGTTTCGCTCTTTGGGGAGGAGAGAGAACTGAGAGTTTTCTGGGTGATGAAAGAGGGTTTCAGCAAAAGGCAAAAATAATCCTAAATGTAATTAGACATTTTTTTTTTTGTTTTGTTTTGTTTTGTTAAGTGGGAGATAAGCCTCTGTGCTCGTGCTTGTAGCGCAGGAGGGAGGGACAGCCGAGTAAGAGCAGAGCTGAGAAGTGCCCGGAGCGCCTGTGTGCTCGCTGCCTGTGTGGGTTTCCCCTGTTCCCTCCGCAGCCTCCCCGAAGCGCGCTCGGGAGTGAAGTTTGCGTTTGCCGGCCGCTCGCCTCACGCTCCGCACGTAGCACTGTCGCTAAGCCTCCGCTCGCTGGCCCCGAGCCAGCGCTCCGCCGCGCACGGCTCCGGCGGTCTCTAAACTGAACAGCCTTTATTGATACATCCATGCACCGCGCATGTTTACAGCTGCTAATTGGAGACTTAATCTGAATCTCCTTGACTGAACTAATTCACTGGCAATAGCCTTTTAAATTTCAGGTCCTGCCGTGCTGGTATGCCTGCTCTCCGCGGCACGCTGAGCGCTTCTGGAGCGGTGCTGCCGCTGTGTGCGTGCAAGGCGCGACGACCCAGTAACAACACCGACCAAAGTGTAGTTTTAGGTCAGAGGAGTGTGTAAAATAAAAATATTGCCTGATTTTGCATTTGCAGAAGATGAGAGAAGCACGTGAAGTAATGGAGAAAAGTGTTAATTGACATGCGCACAGATATATGTAGATTAATTAAGCATACAAGAAAGGAGGTTAATTTTTTAAATTATAACAACAGGCAAAGATGCTCACTGCAAGGACCGTTGTGATCCTATGGCAGTTTCAGATTTGTTTCCTTAACTTTCAATGTTCTGTTTTCTCCTTGCTGGGCCCAGAGGCTGAATACGGTGAATTTGGGTGGTGGTCTGAAAGCAGGGTTAGTTTACTTGGCTTTTTAAAAATGTGAGCAATGTAGACAGTATACAGTGGTAGATGAATGCCTGGGACTCTTTTGCCCTTGGAAACCTGGAGAACTTCTTCCATGGTCAGATCCTTTCAGAGTTTCTGAATTACTCCTTGACTTTAGGATCCTGTAGGATCCCGGGAAGTATCCAGCAATGGGAACAGCTCAGCAGAGCTCACTGCTGTCTCCAAAGGCTGATCTACAAATGCTCCCTGTTCTCCTGACAGTTGCAGATGGCTGCTGCCTACACGAGGTACAGCTATTTCCTGCCTTCCCATTTCACAGTGGCACTGCTCTGTCAGCCAGCTTGAACTTGAAGGGCATCCAGGTTTATTTCTAAATGTGTTCTGTTAAGAAAAATAAAAAAAAAGTAGTCACAGGCCGAAACAGTCCTTCATATTAATAGACTATGAAAAACTAAATGTTGTTGCCAATCATTAGGAAAGCTTCCTAAACCCCATCACAGATTCATTTAACAGGGAGCTCATTTTTAAAGCCGTATCAGTCTGTGATCTGGCTTCCTTACAGACACATTCCATAAGATTTGAAAGCTTCCTAGGGGCTCCTTGAGCTACAACTAGATAACATGCCAGCCATCAACAGCTGTGTGGCATGGAGGTAATCCATGAACAGAGCTTTCATGGGTAGCTCTTTGTTTCTACCCTTAGTTCTTAGGAGAAATTTGACAATCAGGAACAGTTTTCCATCTTAGAGTAATCAGAATATGATCAGGTAATAACAGACTTTTGGTTGGTAAGCAAAAATAAACCAGAGTCTCCTAGTGTCTTAGCATCTTTTTCCTGGAGAGAATAGTGTCTCCCACAATTCCCACCCTCATGCTGTTCATGAAAAAATTCCTAAAAAAGGTGCTTTTGTGTACCTGCAAGCAACAAGGAAGCTATGGTGCATGTGTAAGACTGAAAAAAAAAAAGTGAGGTGATGTTTCAGCTCCTGGAAATCTGAATCTGATTATCAAGCTTGCATGTAAGCAAGGAGAAAAAAGTAACAGACCACCTGGTGAAAATGCTGTTCATGGAAACAGGATTTTTACACAGTTACAAATAATAGTTTGATTGAAAACTGATAACCAAGTTATGGTGAGGAAATGAGGGACCAGTTTCTCATGCAATACTGCCATGCAAGCTCATTTCATGTGTTGCTTGACTGAAGTGAGCAGAATTTTACTCCCTCTGGAACTGGTGATTCTCTTTCCAGCAGGCACTAACATAATGTCTCTGATTTGTTGGTGTTTCAACATAATTTTTTTCCCTCTGTTCTTTCCCATCTCTATAGAGTACTAAGTTAGACCAATGTTTCCAGTTCATGCTTCAGTATAGCAGTTTAATATTTTAGCTTCCATAAATTCAAACAAACTAATATTTAAGAATGTTCATTAACATTTTATACTTAACCATTATAAGCTGTAAGCTATGTAGCAGAAAACACTTGGGTGCAATAAGAAATTACTTAAGAAGCACCCCATAGCGTCTGTGTGTCAGACAAGTCTCAACTGAGAATCTCTTGCCTTTGATCATGAAATGTCAGACTACTCATGTTCTTTTAATGTAGGGCATGCTGGGTGCCTTTCCCTTTCTGGATGTAAAGACTGTGCACATCTATGAACTAGAATCAGGTTGAGCACAATATACATTCAAAGCTAAGACAATCAAGTGAACCTTGGTAGCCCTCATTTCTTAGAGGACTGGCCAAAAGTGACTTTTGTTTGACCTCCAGTTCAGAACTGAGAACCACATATGAAATGTGGCAAATGTGCAGCCAAATAAAAATATATGTGAAAGCTGCAGTAAAAATCTGATGCAGAAATTGGGAAAGCATATTGTGTAGTCTTTAGCTTAATCTGAAAGGGTGATTGATGGCAGGATTGAGTTGCACAGGTCAGGATTTTCTCTGCTAGTTGCAAAAATCATACTAATTCTGAGAGAAAAATACAGAATTAGTAAGGGGTTACAATACCATCTATATAGTCTGCACTGGGGGTGCACTGGGGCCCTGGCTTACTGCTGGTGGGCACAGAGAGCTGCTTCTTCTGACCTGGTGTCACCCACCACTGCTTCCTATTAAGCACTGTTCATTTCCATTCCCATCTTCTATCTGAGGTATTTTCTGAAATGTTCTGTTCCAAGTATCAGGCTGCTCTAGCACTGCTTATTTTGTAAATCGTGTCTCACAGCATGATCCTGGCCATCAGCTAAGAGAATTTGTTTTTCTGCTTGCTAGAAGCACTGGGAGGCAGGGGAAAATCCTTTCAATGGACAGTTGTTTTTTATCTGCTTTCAAACTTTGCTAGTGTCTTGCAGCTGGACTTGCAGATTTCTGTGGCTGACTTGAATGTAATACTTAGACTGAATTTTTGCCAGCTTCTGTGCAATGTGGAATTTACTGATGATTCCTGGGTCCTTACTAAAGCTGGTAATTGCTGCTTGTTTAACTTGTGGTTGATTTGCACCCTCTTGGGGAAAGCTAACATCCCTGAGAATAACTGGGCAGAAGCTTTAGTCTTGATGATTTGCTTTTAATTTTCCAAGCTTTGTAGGGTTTAATTTATGACTGTTGAATAGTCTACTGGAGCATTGGTCTTCATATGGTGGTGTGTATGTGTGACTCCAAAGGCATGCATCTGGATATCAGTTTCTAACTATTTGGCTGTTGTATAAGACAGACCTTTTTTTAACTTAGAAAAGGAGAGTGTTGCAGAAATTTTCTTAGGGCTTACACTGGGAATTTAAGCCAATCAACAGCTATTGTAATAGATTGTATTGAAAAAGAAAAAGTTAGGTACCTTCTTGCTCATTACTGCTTGCTATAGTTAGCTTGATTAGTTGAGATTTGGAGCTGGTTAATGAAGACAGGAGTTGCTTCCAAAAATGGAGAGTGCTCTTCTGGACACAATAGCCAAAAGTATAGGAAACATTTTTTACTAACACTCCACGTGCACACCTGGTAAATGGGTTAATTATTGTTATCGAGCTTTTCTGCTCTGCTATTGTTCTGGCTTTTGTAGCTAGACCATGCACAAAACTGGCAAATACCAGTGTTCACAAATTACCTAAATTAAGTCTGGGTCACGCATCTCATCTCCTGTTTCTTGTTTGCTTTAAATGAATCCAAAAGTACTGCTAACAGCTGGAATCCCTGCTGAGGCCAGCTTGATCTGCTCTGGAGCTGCTCCAGCCATTGCTCTGATAAAGCCTGATATCGTTTCAACAGTCTCTAGGAGGACCAGAATGATTTCCCTTCATTGTTTAAGGTTTCATTCAAATATTCGCTGTGCCAGGAAAAAGGATATTTCACTTCTGCTTTTCTTCTTTTGCTGCTGCTACTAGAAAAGTTTTTTCTCTTTGCTTTTCTGAAAAAGCAAAGCTATAGTGTGGTCTGTGCTTTAGGATTCAGTGGGAATTGTTCCACTGAATCTCCAGGGACAGCATGTTGCAGTTGAAAAAGGTGCACACTGTAAATAAATAAATTATGCATCAATGTTGGAGACAAAGCAAATGTTCTGCTAAGAGAACATATTAAATGGGGGAGGCCAGGGAAAACTCTGGCCTTTTGCCTAGATTTCCGTAGTAAATAAAGCACCTAAATCCCTTTTAGAATCTGCCTTTCAATCTGCAGTTCAGTAGCTTTTTATTTGTGGCATTAAAAATCATAGTAATGCTGGATTGGTTTTTTGGCAGTTCAGTAATCTTGGAGTAATGTCTGCTCTCCAAAGAGAGACTTAAGGCCACCATAATTTTGTGTCGTACATCAGCTTAAAAACGAGGTGTTATCAGTCAACAGAGTTGTGTTCCCGTCATGCATCATCCCTGTGATGTGATGAGCAGGGCTGTGCCGAGCTGACCTGGCTGGTGGTGCAGGTGTGCATGCCCTTGGCAGCAGCTGTGCCACACCCAGCTCCCCAGCACAGACCTCCTCCCTGCCCTTCTCCTTTGCACTCTTAGCTCTCAGGATGTGTTGGGTTTGCAGGGCAAAGTTTTGGTAGCTGAGATGCTGCCAGGGCTGTTTTTGTGAGAAGCTTCTCCCGTGTCTGACAGAGCCAATGCCAGCAGGCTACAAGATGGAGTCACCACTGGCCAAGTAGAGAACTTGGGAGTGAAGTTGAGCCTGGGAGGAAAGAAGGGGTAGGTTTCTTAAGGTTTGGTTTTATTTCTCACTATCCTACTATGATTTGATTTGCAGTAAATTAAATTAGTTTCCCCAGGTCTAGTCTGTTCTGCCTGTGACAGTAGCTGGTGTGTTCTCTCCCTATCCTTATCAACCCATGAGCCTTTGGTTACATTTTTTTTCCCCGCTCATTTGAGGAGGGGAGTGATGGAGCAGCTTCAGAGGCACCAGGGTCACGTTTCCCAGTGTATGAAGATTCCGTTTTGCAAAAGGTTACTATTTTATTTGTTAGACCTAATGCAGCTCCCTGTGTGAGGGATGGATGAAGTTGTACACCTGCATGAGGTGCTGTGCTAGTAACTGGGATGGGGGAATGCACAAGGTGAGGGCACAGCTCCCTCAGACCATTTTTACATTGCAGGTACAGCTGACTCTGGTTTCCATCAAACTTATGCCCTTAACAAACTTGTTTCAAGCACTATGCTGCAGGCTGGACCTTACTGCTGTTATCAGGCTGATAGTGAAATGTAGTGCAGCTCTGGAGCCATTTGTAACAGCAGAATGACAACAGAGCAGACAGGATCTACAGCAAGGCACCTACCTAACTGCCAGGTGTGATGGAAGAGGACTTATTACATCGAATGAAAAGTACTTGCTTTTGTTTAGCATAATGTCCTGACCCTGCAGACCACTAGTCTCTAGGCATCTGTGGGCTCTTGTATGGAGAATGGGCCCTGGTGACTGACTGCTGTCTGCAGGTAATGTTCTGCTTGTTGTGGCGAGAAAAGTTAATTCATACATGGCTGACTCCTGTGCATAGATTTTGTTTTTAGTAGCAGAGAGTTCAAGGGATCCACTGTGCTGGCTGACAGTAGCTTCTGCGCTGGTGTTTGCTGGCACAGTAAAATTTCCTTGTGGTTAAACCAGCATGTACTGTCCATACTTGGTCATGTCCCATGAGAACAGCATGTCTTTTGCATGTGCTTGGAAGAAGAAAGCAAGAGTTCTGGGGTTCCTAGATCAAAATTTCAGTTGCTCTTTGAAAAGCCTCTACTGTCAATCTCCAGCTATCAATTACATTATCAACTGTGCATATAAGATTATTGAAGCAGGTCATGTGTATGGTGCTCGATCATATCTTCATTCTGTGGAACAGGCATGTAAAATATTGTTTTATCTGAAGTTAGGGCTTTCTGGTCTGAATGGATGGAAAAGTAGATGGGTAAAAAAGTCATTGGATGGTTGGACTTGGAGGTCATGGCCAATCAGACATATTATACCTGGAGGCTGTTACCTAATGGGACACCACAGGGATCCATCATGGGACCTGTTGTGTTGAACACCTTTATTTATCAGTAACCTGAAACAGATAGCAGAATGTACTCTTCAGCTGTGCAGAAGACACCAAACTGAGGGGGACCAGTTGATGCCCTTGGCGGCAAGGCTGCTGCTAGAAGAAAACCAGATAGACTGAGGAAACTGGCCAACAGGAGGAGCCTTATGAAATTAAACACAAGCAAATCAGACTCCTGCCCTTGGGAAGGAAGAGCCCCTTGCAGAAGTACAGGTTGGGGGCTGCCAGCAGCTCTGCTCCCCAGGGGAACCTGGGAACCCTCAGGTCATCCTTGTGGACAGTGAGCTGAACTTGAGCCTACGGTGTGCTTCCTACACAACTTCTCTTTGGGAGCACAGCACATAGATTGAGGAAAGATAATTGCTCTCTTCTCATCTCTGTGGAAACCACATCTGAACACTATCTGCCATTTTCCAGCTGAATTTAGTCCATCATTTCCTATCACTCTTGCTGCTAATACTGGCTAGCAGTCTGGAGATATCAGGGGAGTGGGAGCAAAACTTCTATTCCAGCAGCCTTAGAGATGATCGGTATCACTGCCAAATAGCCCAATAGTGAAGAGCGGCTGAGACAAACATCTAATACCAGCAGTCTCACCTGCTCTTCCCTGTAAACTGCTTAAGCTGCTAATCAAGTCAACTAAGTTTGATATGTTTTTGCTGTAAAAAACCTTTTAAGAGCTGTTGATTGTCATGTGGTTTGGAGTAATTTATGTTAGGCTCATCTCATCATTCAAGGTGAAATTTAAACCATGAATTAAGCGATTGTATCAGCAAGTCTGAAGATGATCAAAGAGAGAAGTATGCTCTGAAAGCTGTTTGGTTAGTTCTGTGGCTCAGTCCGTGAAAGCAAACATGCACTGCCCTGTGCAAACACAGCACAAAGGAATTGCAGCTTTTTGCAGACTTTGCTCTATGGACTTTTATCAACACCTCCTGGGGACCCTCACTTTGAGTTGGACATAGGGATGTATATGACAATGATGGGATGATAGGAATAGAGGAGGATAGTAGTAGTAAAGCATGACATCCTGGGTTTGCTTTCTACTTTCATTATGACTGGAAAATCGGTTTTGCAATGACTACTTATCTGTAGAAACCCAAGCAAATTTCAGCTGAAGCTGCTTCAAAGTCACGTAGCTTATAAGAAGCTTGTACCATACACACTAGTGCTCTAGTTTCATTTTTTTCCCTTTTATTTTGGTATATATATTGTGAATTATGAAGGGCATTTGTTTTCCAGTTTTGAATTTCACACTGTCCTGTGAAAGACATTTGTGCAAAGATACCTTTAGGTGATGTCTGCTCTTGGTTTTGGATTGATCATTTGAAAATACTGAGCCAAACTGGTGGTGGGAGGATGCTTAGCAAATTAAAATTGAAGGTAGGCATCTTGTAGAATTAATTATTTTACAATCTGTATCTTTCAGGCTATGGTTGCTTGCTATCCTGGAAATGGAACTGGGTATGTTCGTCATGTGGACAATCCAAATGGTGACGGGCGCTGCATCACCTGTATTTATTACCTGAATAAGAACTGGGACTCCAAGGTGAGTAAGCCATGGGGTTGAGGCAGAACAGGAAGGAAAAACTACTTCAACAGCAGAGCTTTGGAGCTGTCTGTTGTTTCTGTGAACTCTGATGAACTTCTGAATTGCTGGTCCATTCTTCATCTCTTCTTTTTTTTTTTTTCTGGGTGTTTTTGGCAATGCTTTGGAAGTAGGAATCTGAGCTGTTTCCTTATTGTCCTCTTTCCCAATCTACACACATAATGTTTTGTTGCTATAGAATAAAGCTATAAGCACTGGGCTGTATCCTCTTAACACTTTTTTAGGGAAAACAGCAGAAAAAGAAAATTAATTCACTGCAGAATAAGTGAATCCTGGGAGCAGAGTAAAATTACAGCCCAAATTTGTGACTATCATTCTTGATACTTCAGGCTAACCTGCAGAAGATACTTAGGCAGTTCTCTTTTCTTATTTGTGAAGCAGTGGGTCTTAGGAAGAGGAACAAACACATGATTTGATTCTACCAGTGGTCTCTTGACAGGATGGAACTCTTGTTTCTGCCTATATTACTATAAGGCAGTTAAGTCAGTCTTGAATGTGCCATACCTTTAAATAAGAAACAAAAGAAAGGTTTGTAAAATTGCAGGACGTCTCTTTGCAAGTGTGTTGTCATAATGCAGCACAAATTGTTCATGGGGGTTATGGACAGAGAATTGTCCAAGGTATTTTGCTTCTCTAACCTCTTTGTAGGCCAATATGCTCTTTAAGCACATGTAAATACTATGAACCCCCTTAAGTCAGTTCAGATACTGAGGCAATGCCATTGAAAAATGCAGTGTTGCAGAAAAGCTCATCCCGTTCAGAGAGTATGACAGTGAAAATATAATAAAATTAAGGAGGAGCTGTGGGAGGAAATGCAAATATCCAGTTTATTTAGTGCATTGTACCCTTATCCAAATAGTGAGGAGGTACCCAAGTGAGCACTAAGGAAAGCTAACTGAAATGCAGGACACTGATGGAGTTTATTATGTAGAAGTGACAGTGATTTTATGTAAGTGTATGCAATATAAGAGTATAATCATATTGGGCTTTGAAAGCAAAGCGTGGCTTTAAACTTGACTTAATAGTTTCTCACTGAGGTCTGCATGTGGCATGGAGGTACCATATCAGGTCAATGCTGCACTGACAGCATCTACCCTGCACTCTGTGATGCAGCATTAAAGTTTTCAAAGAGCCCTCTAACAGCAGCAGGAGGAGGCAGGGTTCATCTTCATCTTTTGAAGTTTCTAGAGTATGTGCAGATCACCACACCTGAAAATCCTTTTTCCTGAAAATTGTGGCACATGGGAAGACAGAAATTATATGGTAGAAAAAACAGGCCATGTTATAAGTAGGGAAAATGGTGTCTGGGATCTAGAATGCATTTGAGAAGTTTTACAAATCTAAAAATAAAGCAGACTTCACTCTTCTCAAGGTGTAAAAGTTAATTCCTAAATGATCAGACATATTAATAGTATCTAACAATTGTTGGGGAGAAAGCCTGATCTCAGACTGGTCAGGTAGAGCAGCTCTGTGGTATTCACTGGTTCTAGAAAGGTGACTGTAAGCTCAGAAGTTTCTCAATGTTTGCTGCAGGGCTTGTGTTACCTTTATCTTGGTTCATTTGCTTTAGACAGCAGCTTATGCTGAAACATTACACACTGTTTGGTAAAATCAAAGTGGCCAAGAGACACAGTCAGGTTTTCCGGTGTTGTCACATAGCTGTCATGTTTATCATTAGATGTTTATTCCCCCATTTGTTAGGTGTGGAGGAGGAAGAGATAAGTCATTTTTCATGTGAATGTGTGGCTGTTTATATGTGCAAACAATCTTACCTTTCCTTTCAGCTGCATGGTGGAATTCTTCGAATATTCCCAGAAGGAAAGTCCTATGTAGCAGATGTTGAGCCGATTTTTGACCGATTACTTTTTTTTTGGTCAGATCGAAGGAATCCACATGAAGTCCAGCCTTCTTATGCAACCAGGTAAGCAGCATATTTAATGCTGTTTTTGGCTAGGAAAAAAACCCAAAGCATCTCTTCTACCAATATTTTCATCCAAAATTATGGCCATCATGTTTAAATAAATGCTTGTGCATATAAAATAGACAGATGTTGAGTGAATTTCCTGGTTTTGAGTAATTGAGAATTCTCTCATTAAGTAAGGAGAGAAAGCTTGAATGATACATTTCCTTGCATGTTGGAAAAAAAGGCCCTTAACCATTGACAGCAGAAATCTTCCAAGCTGGGCATAGCTATTTAGCTGGGAGGTGCTGGGTTATTATTTTGCCCTTGTAACACTGTAGGGATTGTTGGGGCTATCACCTGTCAGCAGACTGTGAAAAGCTGATGTGATGCAGGGCAGCCCCCAAGCTGCCTACAGGCATCCCAGAACAGAAAAACATGCTAAGGTCTGGAAGCTACTTTTGCCCTCTGTTACCAGGGGCTGTGCTCTCTTTTGTGCCTCCAGCAGAAATTCTCACCTATATTTCCATCTGGCTTGTTTAAGTACACACTAAGTTGCTGTCTGTTTTTGCCTATAAAGATTCATTTTCATTCTACTTTTTAGTCTACTAACCCAGTTTTGTTTTTGCTTTCTCCATGAGCATAAAACTCCAGTGCTCTATTTTAGTATCAAAAGTGGAAAGAAATGCAAAGTTTCTTTCTTTTATAGATATGCCATGACTGTGTGGTATTTTGATGCCGAAGAAAGAGCAGAAGCCAAAAAGAAGTTCAGGAACTTAACCGGTATGATTTTTTATAAATGTTCACCAGAAAGAATTTAATGCATTTTGATATTTTCAGAGTCAGAGACAGACAGGTTCTATAGCTACAAGCATATGTAATGCATTTTTAGAAAGCTTTTTTACCTCTAATTTCTAGTCAGTTATGTGGAGAAGTTATGACAGAAGATTCAGGCCTGGCCCTAGAATCCCTGATGAACAAAATGGGGAGAATGGGAGAGACAGTTTCTGATTTGAGTCCCAAATGACTGAGATTTTTTTTCCTACCCCATGTAGCTACTCCAGTCACAGGGACTCAGCTCTTTTGTTATTTGGGAGGTATGTTTTTCCTTCTCCAAACCTTGTTTAGTACCCTGCATAGACTTTCACAGGCAGTTTAATAATTACATTCTCTAAATGTTCTGAATAGGGTCTGTGTTCTGTATTAATAAAGGGCAGAAGCCCACAAAGAGGTGACCTAGCTTTCTAATGGCAGCCACACTGCCTGCTGCTGTAGTAATGGCATATGAGTCATGGACTGAGTTGTCCAGATGTGTCCCAACACCCTACCTGGGACCATGATCTAAGGTTTGCTGTTCAGACCAGTTTAAGAGCTGGTCTTCAGGGGCTACCTCCTCAAAATACAGGGTGGAGAGCACTTGTCTTTTTAAAAATGTGTGCAGCTGGGCAAAGTTGTAATTAGTCAAATGATTTTCAAAACAGACTGTTGTCATCTCTGTAGCTTATATGCAGAACAAATGCTAGTTTCACCCTTAAAGAGGATCATGAAAAAGGAGCCAAGAGATGGTGGGGGAAAGTATCACCGATCCAGGGTCTCAGAGTTTATTGGGCTACTTAAGTATTGCATGAGTCTTCTTTAACTTGAACATGACAAGTGTACAAGGTCTTTGTGTGACTGTCCTTGTTAACATGCTGTGATATCATGTAGCAGTTCAGTCCACATAGTGGGTTCATGCCATGAGTCTGAAATGGAAAGAGTTGTCCACTGAAAACAAACCAGCTTTTTCCTGTTTCTGAGTTTTCAGATGAATAATGAGAATCCCCAGGTTTAACTTCTTGCTTTTTTTTTTCTTTTTGATGTAGATGCAAGGAAGAGAGAAGCATCTCTTAAGGAAGACTAATCAACTGTTCATGAACTCTTTGTGAGGAAATCAGATCCCAAAGATGACTTCCATTTCCAGCAAATAAGGGCAAAACTTTTTTATGCACAAGAATGCACAGGTTGTGTCTAGCATGTGCATCTCATGCTGATGGTACTTAAGGCAGCCTCCTGTCATGCTGCATCTGGTAGAAGAAAGACTTATTTGCTCTTTGCCTTTTGCTGGAAAAAATAACCAGGGTTAAAAAAAAAAAAAAAGAGTATGTGATACTCAAGCCTAATGGTAGTGGTTCAGCCAACTGGCTTTTGATCACTCTTGTAACTAAGATAATGGTCATTGGAACTAGTGGTAAAAAACGGAGTCTTATTTGCACTTTATGGGGAAAAAGTTCTAGTTCAATGGGAAGAAGCCTTGCAAGTTTAAAATCAGTTGACAGACTGCTAACAGGCACAGAGAGATATTGGACGTGGGAAATTAAATTAGATATTTGTAGAGTGTCATTTTATGGTCTGTCCCAAATGGACTGTTGATGTATTGTTCATCATTTTGTTGCACAGAACATTGATTCAGCTCTTCAGTAACATGACTTCCCAGATGTTTGTCTCCATGTCATTGCATTTTCTGGATTTTTTTGCTCTTCAAGAGGTACATTCTAGCTGTGCAGCTGTACTGCCCTTTGTGTCCCAGGCCCGAGGGGAAAGTCATTTATGTATCTGTTCACAACTTCATAAAACCATTTTTTTTCTGTTTTGAGCAGGATGGCTTGTATGTTTTCTATTTTCACAGTTTGGTAAAGCAGCTGTTTTTTCCCAAAAGTCAGATAAATTTGGAAGGCTTATGGCACAAAATGCATTGGCCCTTAAGGCCAGTGATATATAGAGAAGTGTTTGCTTTGTGACTTCTCCATCTGCTATGTTCTGTGTGACATAGATATGAATCTGAAAGGAAAAGATATGTCTGGCAGTCTGACAAATATATGATAAATAATGGGTAACTTAGACTTGATTTTTATGCTGCGTATTCTTAATGAACACACTTGTTTTGCATGCATATGTAATTTGAATGAAACTGTAATTCCGTTTCAATTGATCTGTGATGCCAGGTAACTACTACTGCTGTGCCTAAGCTGTGAGATCAGAGTTTTTCAATGGCAAAGCACACATTTTTTTTCTCCATTATTTTTTTAAACTTACTAGACTCAATGAGTAACTGGTGACCTATTTCCAGTCTGTCTAAACTACAACCAGCACTTACTATGCAGTTCAGAATAGCTCTTAATGAAGCTGGGAACTGGCAGTGGATGTGTTTATCACTCACAGTAATTGTTCTCAACCTAATACACTCACTTGCATTCATTTTTATCTGTCTGTGTGTGTCAGACCCTATTAAATATTCAAAATAGATGCCCCCTTCAGTGTCCCATATTTTCCTGTGCCACCTACCCATGGTGGTGAAGGTGGTCTGTCTGAACTGCTGTGCCCTGCACCACTTCCCCACGCTCTGCTGGGTTGTGGTGCTGTGATGGGGCTGCACTTGAGCTAGGAAATGGAAAAGTAGCATGCAATGGCAACCATTAAATGTCAGTGACAGAAAGGTAACAGCTGCATAGGACAGAAAAGAAGTAATTTTCATTACATAAAAAATGATAATAGAAAATGGAATATTTTTAAAGCAGTTTTGTATCTTAAAGAGAAAGAAAAGCTGAGCATCTTTGAGGCTGCCACGAATGCTGAATGTAAATACAGCAGTGCTAAGAACCTCTTATTCTCTCTGGCTTCTCCCAGAGATCCAGCTATGGTCTTATAGGTCTGACCACTGTGCACCTTAAGAGAGGAATATGAGGGAACATGTGTGACAAATATTCTTACAGCTCAAAACTAGGAAAAGGATGAAGAACATGATAAATGTCCTTTAATGCTAGGAAAAATCCATTTTTATACTACAGTTGCTTCTAAGTAACACACCAGAGACTTGAAGGAAACTTAGTGATAACTTGAAATTCTCATTCTGAAATGTTCATGTGGGAGGGGAAAGAGTTTGGGCTCTTGAGAGTGAGAGGTAACCCTTTGAAATGTGAGAGGTGTTGGAAAAGACAACATATATATTATTATATTTAGAGAAGGTGATGGAATACAACCTGTTGTATTACTATGCAAAGTTGATAATGGCACATAATTTTGAAACTCCTACGTGATGTTAAAAGGAGGAAAACCAGGTAAAACAAAGCAAATATTGTGTTGCCTCTAGAAACTGTAACCTTAAAAATTAACTAGAAGCATTGTCAGTACACATCTTACTGGAGCCTGGAACAGTGGAAAGGGAAAATCTTTGTGTAAGGGCTGAAAAAGGAAGGTACTTCACTTTATCACTGTTGCTACCACCAGGTTTCTGCAGTGGTCAGCAACACGTGTGGTGAATTGAGCAGTATAGTTGCATTTATTGTAAATAAAGTACATATTTTAATTTTTAGCCAATATCTTCCTCATCTATATTACATATATAGAAGACAGAGCAATTATTCTGTGGTAGAGAATGTTGTCTTTATTAACACTCGTAATCAACTACAAAAAAAAGTTGAGAACTTGAAACCAATTCCTCAGTCCTCTGTTTCAGATCTCTACTCTGTTTCCAGTGGGATGATCTTCTTGAAGAAGCTTAATTGGGTAGTTTAATTGGGGGTGGGGTAAAGGGACCGTTGGTCATGTATGAATACACAGGTGTGGTGTTTCCTACGTAGATTTCTCTTGCTTGTCTCTAGAATTGTTGCAAGCTGCTCTGTAAGAATGAAATTATCTGTGTGAGGGAAGCAGGCTGCTACAGTGGGGAGGGTATTTCAAAGAGGCTTTTTCCTTATGTTTTTTTCATAGTAAACTGTTTAAATCAAATGGCTAAACAGCACTTGTCAGCCAGTTCTGAAAAGGAATGCTTTCTCTAAGGCATTTAACTTTGACTCCTCCAAAAATTGTTTTTTTGGTTTTGTTTTGGTTTGTTTGTTTGTTTGTTTGTGGTTTTTTTAATCTTTAAGTAATGTGCCTTCATTGTTCATATCTGTGAAGATGTTTCTTGCTGTACATGCATGTCATGTCATGCAAGTTTTTGATGGCTCTTTAAAAAACATGGTTGCCTTTACGATTGCGTGGGAAAAATATGCAGACATTAAGCTGCAGTTTTCAACAGGAGGTTTTTTTGTTGTGCAGGGAGGAAAAAAGGCCAGGAGACAGTGCTGAAAATCAAGAGACTGTTCTTATTCCTAAACCTGTGATCACTGGCCTTTTGAGCAAAGTAGCCTCTAATAAATCTTCTCTAGATTACTTTTGGTTCGATGAAGAATGACTTCTACAAAATAGTGTCTAAAAAGTTCCACTCTTTTTTCCCTTCTATTTTTAAACAGTTTTAGTTCTTTGTGTTTTTTAAAATGTTGGAATATATTATATGTGTTTCTTGTTGCTGCAAAATAGCTGGCTCTAACACCACTTGCATCTAGAAGAAAATGTGTCTATTTGCAGGCAAATGACTAGTTTTACTTTGACTGTGATGTACTCCCAGCAGATATCTGAGAGTGGGTTATGACTACATCTTCTCTTGTCAGGTTGTATGCTGGTCAACAATGCTGGCACTTTGCATTGGATTCATATAGAAACTCCTAGTAGTATTTTACCACACATCACATTTTGTGTTCCTGTTACTATTAAAAAAAGATGTCGCAGGAGTCAATAAACACTGGGTCATGTTAAACACTGTACTGTGCTCTCTTCAGTCTCTGATCTCTTCAGTCTTGTGTCTTACTGTGGCCAGGGGTGCAAGGGGTGGGTGCAGTGCCACACAGCTGTGTGTAGATTGACAATGAAATATCTCTATCCATGACTGTCTTCTGCTGTTGGAGAGACCTTTTTTTGTTGCCCTCGGCTTGGCACATTTGCTTGGTCACTTCCTGCTATTTTGAAGTTATTTACCTTGCTAGTGACCCTCTTCTTGAAATGCCTATTTGTTTTCATGCTCCTGTTGAACCAGATAACATTCTCACGATTCAATTGTTGTCTGATAAGTTTTATTTTTAACAGTGTTCACATCCTCCCTCTGCTACTTTTCCAGTCTGAATCCCACAGTTTTCTCCTGTGACTGTGTGGGAGACTTCTCCTCACTCCCACTAACAGTGCAGTTGAATGAAAGCCAAAGTATTTTTACTCATTTGGTAGAGTTGTGAACTTTGATTCCTTTGAATCTTATGAATAGTGAGAATTTCCCTTTTCCTATTTAAAACATGGTTTCTATCATGGAGGGCTTGGATTTGACTTGTGGGGTTTTTTTGTTAGAGAGGGAAGAGATGTCTAAATAATTTGCCATTTATTTAAGCATTTCTTTTAGACTGAGGAGGTCTTAGAGCATAGAGAGACCTATGGAAAGCAGAGGGGTTTCTCTTCTGAGCATGCTTCTCAAAGAGTAAAGTTTTGTAGGGACAGCTTGAGAAGAAGCTGGCCATTGGCCATCCAGCTGCCAAGGACTTTGACTAAACTTTCTCTAAGCAAATATGTTTGCAGTAATTGTTATCTTACAGCTGTTTAGGAGTTTCTTTCCTCCCCCACCTACCCAAAGGGATATGGCTAAATATATTTTCACTGACAATTCTCATGACTCTTGAGAATGCATCTGATATCAGAGGTTGCACTGAAAATTGCAAAGGCGCATGACAGTGGAAGAGAGGTTAGTAAAAATTGATTCCCCTTTCCCACATAATGTTGTCTCTATGGAGTACTTCCACTTCAGGGAGCTGGTTAAAACTCCCATCTTCTTCCACAAGACATAGAGTTTTTTATCTGTCTTGTAGAAAGCATTGATAATTTCATCTGCATATGTGCTTATTTTAAAAAAAGCTGAAGATGCTGAATAAACCACACTGGATCAGCTGCAGTCAATGGCAGTTCTTACGTGGTGGCAAACAGAGTCAATGCCAGCATGCCCAGTGCTCTTTTGCTGGGCACCCACAGTCTTTCTGCTAGACAGGAGGAAGTTTGTAATCCCTAATCTTAGCCAACACCCTGGACTTGATTTGACAGGAGAGGAGTCAGGAGTGTAACTGGCTCTTTAAAGCCTGCTATGCACGGTGCTGGTGAGAAGCATGAGAAGAAAAGACCCTGTATTCCAAACTAGTAGAGCTCTGAAAAATCACTCGTGGTTACATAGGTTCACAGCTCCCATCAGGCTGCTGAGCAGAGGGAGCAGAGAAGTTGCTTCTGAAACCAGGCCCAAGCTGTTCCCAAGAAGAGTGCCCAGCCCTAAGCACACACCATGGGAGCCCATGCAGTCTGGTCATTCCTGCTCTTCAGGATGGGTTATCCCTTCCCTGGCAGAGGATGTCGAGTTATTAAAGGGATGAGAGACAGTGGTTACTGTCATTGTGCCCTCTTGCTGAACCAAGAAGTTGATTAGCTTCTTAAAGGGGGCTTGGCACTCCTCTGCAGCACCCGGGGGTTGTCTGCTAAGGACACAATGCTGATCCACCTTGTGCCTGGGAAAGGTCTGGTTAGAACATAATCTTGACAGGTTGATTTGGCATGCAGTGACAGCAGGTTGCTTTTAATTTACTACACACTATTTCATGCCACCTTTGACACCTGTCCCACCTATACAGTGGTTCTGTGGATGACCTGTGCTCATGACTGTGATACATGGTAACACACCATCCCATGCTGTAAGTAAGGGAGAAAATACTTGGTTTTAAGAGGTACCAGCTACTTCTTTTATAAGAAGAAAAAAAACAAGGAAACAAGGAAAAAAAACCATGTCTGAACAGACATTTAATTGCCAAAGGAAGAGTCTTAACAGACTTAAGCTCGGCTGTCTTCAGAGAGTTTTTGAAAGCATACTGCAAACACTTCTGTTTCAAAGCTTATGCTCCTTTATCTGTGAGAAGCTAAACACTGGCTAATTCTTTAATTAGTTCACAACAAGATGTTTTTCTCTGTAGCCAAGGCTTGCTACAGGATAATTATGTCTTTAGTTTAAAAACACATGTCACTACAGAAAGTTGTTTCTATTTTTCTTTCTTCACATGTATTGCCTTCTACTTAGCTTCTACTCTCTTCATTCTCACCTGCAATATCTTTCCTTGATTAATTTATTTTTAGCTCCCTTTTAGCTGCATGAATGGACATGACAGAGGCAAGCAAGTGCTGTGGTCTGGGTGCAGCTGTATGAGTGCAGTACTTGGGTGTCTCCCAGGACCAAGGAGATGGAGGAACCTGAGCCACCATCAGTTAAGCAGCTCAGCTTCTTAAACTCTAATAACCATGCAGCTGTGGGTACCCAAGTGCTACACTGCATGCCAAAGAGCTACATTTGGAGCTTCCCAACCTCTTGCCTACAACCACAGTCATCTACATTTATTTTAGCAGAGTTCCCAGAGCACCAACAGATCTCCTGCATATTTGTCAAGAGCTGCCTAAGCTGAGTGGACAGAAATCTAGGCTTGAGTCCCATGTGGATTCTGTGGTTTAACCCCAGCCCAAGTACCACACAGCTGCTCATTCCCCCACCAGCTGGACTGTGGAGAAGATCAAAAGGGTAAAAGCTTGAAAATTTGTGGGTTGAGATAAACATGGGGAAAGGAAGCTGTGCACACTTAACAAAGCAAAATATCAAGTCACTGCTTCCCACAGGCAGGCAGGTGTTCAGCCATCTCCAGGAGAGCAGGGCCCCATCAAGTGTAACAGTGGCTTGTGAAGGCAAACACCATCACTTCAAATGCCCCCTCTTCCTCCTTCTTTCCCCCCACTTTATATATTGAGCATGATTCCAGATCATATGGCATCATGCTGACTTGGGGTCACCTGTCCTGGCTGTGTCTCCTCCCAACTCCCATGCACCCCCAGCCCCCTTGCCATTGTGGCAGTATGAGAAGCAGAAAGGGTCTAGACTCTGTATGAGCATTGCTCAGTGATAACAAAAGCATCTTTGTATTATCAGCCCTGTATTCAGCACAGATCCACAACAGCCATTGTGAAGAAAATTAACTACCCCAGCCAAAGTCAGCCCTGAGACAAAAAGAGGAGGGAGAGGATTTGTCTCTCTACTCTTCTTTGACCCCTGTCAGTACATGGATGCAGGATGCCAAAGGTCAGACACCAAAGGCTAACCCAAGGAGAGCAGACTGGCTTCATTTATCCCACAGGAGAAGATCCTCAGTGTTAGGTTACACAGTATGTCCATGTGATGAGGGAGGTATGTGACCTTTCTGTTGAACCCATTGAAGTTGTTATATTTCTGAGGGAATTAATATATTTTCATTGATTCATAAGGAAATTTGTGTGAACTTGGATATTGTGGCTTATGTCTTCAAGAAAGATGTGGAAAAAAATGTTCCCGTATCAGTCCACTGGAAAAAATAAATATGATCAGTGACCTACAAACCATAAACTGTGAGGACAAGCTAAAAAATCTGGTACTGTTCCTTCCAGGCACAAGGAGAGTGGGAAGACAAGTGAAGGAGGAAGTAAAAGTATTATAAAGGCCTTAAAATACAGGAATGTTAGTGCAAAGAATAAGTAGTTTGTTTTCTATACCTGTGATGCATAACATGCAAATAATTGGATAAAATTGGAGCAAGGAAGTTACGAATTATTTGCTGGGAAAAGCTTTCTTGTGGCTGGGATGCTGAACCACTGGAGTGCCTGAAGATGTTGTGGAGTTGCCCTTACCAGAGATTTCGTTGGAGAAATGTCTGCCAGGAGTGATGTAAGTCGCAGTGATTTTTTTTTCATTTTTCTTGGAGCAATGAGTAGGGACCAGCCAGGCTAAATAACATGTTCTGTGTCGTGGCAATGTAAGCATAATTTTGGATCTTACATGGTCAAGGCAGCCCATGAAGGGAAGAGGTATGAGGTTCTCCTGTTACAGTAAGGGTTATAACCAAGACCATGCATTTTTGCAGGAATAGACCAGGGCTGCCATTCCCCAGGAATGAAGTCCAGCCCAACCCTGCCATGGGCAATTGTTCTCTCCTGCCCTTTTATTTCTGTCAAGATGCACTTGCAGTTACCACAGGCATGCACTGCAGAGCAGTTGAGCTTGGTGAGCACACAGGAAGATGCTGCTGCCTGGCACTGCCCTGTGCTGAGCAGCACCTCACATCTTCTTGGCAGCAAAGAGCCGAATCCACATTTTCCACAGCAATGAGACATCGGTATCTCCTTTTGAACCTGCTTGCTGTAAGATAGTTCATGCAGGTTACACTTATTCTCTTATCTGTTATCCAAACCTAAAGCTGTGCATTCCTTTCATACTCTTTTTCCTGTCTCAAATTCAAGAATTGCAGTCCTGAGTGTGATGCCCGTTTGTATCTAGATGTAAGATATAGTAGGAGGCAACTTCTCCTCCTGTCCAGAGCAGCCAAGACGCTGGTTAGGTTTTCTGTTTCCTAGGAAATGTGTTATAGGTAATTTTCAATCATTCACTACTAATGGAAACAATATGGGGGAAGGGGGGAAAGGGAGTGATGAAGAAATATACAGTGAGGTATCAGAAGTTAGCCTTTGGGGGCATATGGTTTTAAAGGCAGGAACCTCTCCTCTCTTCGCAAGTTCATGTTCTAATTAAAACCAATGTGCATGTGTCCGTGAGAGTAAGTGTTTGCTACGTCCATTAAACATTTTCTCCCCTATGTAAACTCATGTTGCTTTCCAAGTATATTTTAAGCAATTCTCAGTTGAGTCATTAATTCACACATCTGAAAGGACACGAGTTAACTAATGGATCATAAATTCAACCACTCTGAATATCAGTACTTGAGCCTAGATTTGTTTATTAGTAGTATTAATTATCATGAGTAGTCCTTGTAAACTTTTCTTTCACTTTTAAAACTGGCAGTTCACCAAAATTGTGTATAAGGTTGGAACCTATAATATTGTTGCTGCTATAAACATGTTAATATCATAAGCTAAACATTTTCCCTTTATTGTTAATGTATTTCCTTTGCTTAACCTCTATGACTGTGCCCAGGGAACAAATGAAAATTTTTGGAATCTCAGCTTCCTTTCATTCTCCTTGTCAGTAAACCATGACAATAAGATGGAGATGAGGTCATTTTGGAGGACACAGGGATGTCCCCAGCCTCTGCAGGTGGCACACCTTCCCTGAGCTGGCTTAGCATTTTGAAGGGATGGATATCTCTGCCATCCCCACTGGCCAGAGCACCCATACCAAGAACCCTGACCAGCATCACCCTGATCAGCAGCACAAAGGAGTCTTCTCACCTGCCATCTTAAGACTCAATGCCTCGATTTGCTGTGTCCACTGCTAATTTTAAGGTTTCTGTGCTATTATATTTATGCTTTGACTCCTGAGAGCTGAGGAATAGATAAAAGCACCCCAGCTCTGAAGATCACCTGTTTCATCACCCAGATCTGTGCTTCTGCAGAGGCAACCCCATGATAGGTTACTATAAGGGTTCCCTGGGGCAGGCTGAGGCTCCTGAGTGCCTTTGGCACCCATGCAGGGCTGCAGATGTAGGGTCAGCATGTGGCCTCCCATTCTCAGGAAGTATAGCCTGGAGAGTCTTGCCCAGGCCTGGAAAATGCAGCATCTGCCACAGCATCCTAGGCATTGCACAGCTGAGGCCTTGCTACCTCAGGAGGAGGCTCATAAAGTGCTTTTCATGGAGGCCCTGAGATTGGCTCCGTTGGTCAGAGCATGGAACTATCCTTGTATGGGCCATTCACTGAGGAGTTGGACTCAATGATCCTTGTGGGTCCCTCCCAACTCAGAATATTCTGTGGTCTAAGAAAAGCATGAGCCATACCCTCAGCAGCATGTGACACTGGGACTGCAGGCTCTCCTGTGCCCATAAATGCCTTGTTCTTGGTTATTACCCGTGAGTTTGCAATATAAACTGATTTTAGGCTTTTCTGAATGCTATCAAAAGTTCTTCAGACGGATCTCTTCCTCCTCAGCTTCTCTCAAGCTGAATCTAAGCCCTACTTCTTACTCTTTTCTCCTCCCTTGAAGGCATATCTCCAACACCACCTCTGCCAGATCCTGGTGCCATCTGGAAGCACAGCACCATACTCTCCAGCCCCAGCAGCTGCTGAACACCAAAGGAATGCTTAAAAAGTAATCCAAAGCTTGTATTTCTCTTTAAAAGTGCTAAATTGCTGGTACACAGCCCAGAAAGTCTATGTGGGTTTGGTAAATACTCTCCCCATTATTTAATAAATTCCTTTACAAAGAGCTAAATATAGATACAGAATCATAAGGGAAACTGGGTAGTAATTCAACAAGCATGAGGGTGAAACCCCCTTTCTGCATGGGTCTCCTAGGGAAGAAGGACAAAGCAAACCCATGGGCACCAGCCTCTTTCCTCCCATGGCAGAGAGATTTAAATAAATTCCAGTTTAAAAACAGTGCAGGCACCAAATGGAGAAAGTAGAGGGTGTATCTTGGAGACCTTTGGAGTGGTTGAGAAAACAGCCCAGGACTGGGCGTCATCCCAAGGGGACTCAAAGTGCTTGCTTACCATTGGGGCCAAATTATCCCAGACTTAAGTCCACATGTCAAGCAAAATATGTTAATTGACATTTCGCTTGCTAAACACTCTCCCAGTTTGCACTGGAAATAGTAGCATCCATATGTGCAACGGGGGTTTTTGGCTCAATCCCTACCATATATCTGATCTTAGTTGTGCTTTATACTGTCTCATTTTCTGCCCTTAAAAAAAAATCCAAGCAAGAAGGCAAGCCCTAGTTTTAGGCAGGAACTGGCAAAATGCAGCAAATCCCATGGGAGACTGGAGCTATGGAGGGAACAGGAGAGTCACCCAGAGCAATATCTTCCAGTTTGTCAGCGTGTGCTCCTTTGATTTAGACAACATGCCAGCGACCCAGGGCACTGTGAGGGGCTGGCCATGCAGTACACTGTGAGGGTGGCCTTCACCATGCAGAGGGGCATGCACCCCCGCACAATGAGATTCCCTGCGTTGCCTTCTTCCTGATGGATGCACGGCCCCACGACCATATCATTGTCATTGTGGTGGCCACCCAGGCTGGCAAGATAATACTCCGTGGGCATCCAGCAAGCAGACATGAATTTGCTGTGGGCCATGGCTTCATAGCTACTGGAGGAACATATCTTCCTGTTGGAGTCCTTTGAGCTCATGAGGCAACTTGGGAAACAATTCCAGGACAAGTTCTGTGGTGTGTGAGAGCTGCAAATGTCAGGTGCCTGCTTCTCACCTGGACTAGAAGATGACCTTCAGAGGGGAGTTTGGGGTGGCTGCCCTTGCTAAGAGTAGCAGAGGCAGGGAAGCAACCTCCCCAGTGGGGAGGTGTTGGGACTTGCTCAGCTTTTCTGACGTGAGATAAAGAAAGTTTTACAAGCATTGCAAGCATATGTTTTTCTTCACCTGTGCTGGCTAGCTCTGTCCCAAGCCAGCATGTTGTGGTAGCAGTGATGGAAATGTTAAAGAGCAGGAAATGTAGAGCTGGTTTCCCTGGATGTGATAGGGCTAGGTGACACATCCCAGAGCCATACATATATTCACAGATCCATATATATATATTTTAATGTGGCTATAGAAGCCTCATGCACATGGCATCCACTGCATGTTTGTGTTTCAGAGATCCCTGTCCACGTGGTGCAGCTCAGGAGTGTCTGGCTGTGAGCCAGGAAGCTGTTTTGCACCATGCTGGCGCTGGCACAGGTCAGGACCTGCCTGTCCCTCACCATGCTGGCAGGCTTTGCTGGAGACTTGGCATTGCAGCAGTCTGGTGAGACCTTACCTGTTCCAGCTTCTGTTGAAGGGCAGAAAGCAGCTGCCAGCCTCTTCCAGGCAGTGTTTCCTTGCCAGGGACTGCACTAGCGCCATGGTGAGTCTCGGCTTGCTGGGTCAGGGGAGTCCAGGCTGACAAGATATCGCTTCCCTGTTTTGTTCCTGCACCTGGTGCCTTTGCCTCCAATGCTCTGCCAGTTTCTTGCCTGCCTTGCTGCCCAGTTCCCACTGACTCTACAGGCTTCTGGCAGCACAGACACTCAGACGTGGCTCCTGCAGCATGTTCCAGCTGAGCTCAAGCTTATGCTTACTCACTCAGCTCAAGCTATCAGCAAAAAGATTTAGAACTTGGGTAAATTAGAAAGCTTGGGCAGTTCAGAAACCTTCCCTGTGCAGTGCCCATATCTGCACTGGAAATCAACAGGTGAGTGTTGGGGCTGGAAGGGCTGGGGCTGTGTGTGCTGTCCTGGTGGCTCTGTGCCAGAGCCAGGGTCCCCATGTGTCTGACTGATCTAATGCCTGTTCTGACCTGCTGAGGTGGATCTGCGTGTGGAGCAGGAGCATGGCTGCCAGCACAGCTGCATCAGTACCCCTGGCTCCTTCTGCTGTGACTGCAACCCAGGCTACAGGCTCAATGTGGGTGGAAAAACCTATTCCTCTAAAAACCCTTTTTAAATCCTATCTCTTGTGTAGCTACCAGGTGGCTTGTAATTATGAGTTTCATGGAGGGAGGCTGAAACGCAGCAGAGGACCCAGGCAGGCCAGCAGCAGCCTGGTGCTCTATAAACTTGTCTCCTGCTGCCTGGTTTGGTAATGATTGCAGGCATTCAGCATTCCTAAATCCTGGCCAGTCACCTGGTCTTTACAGAGCCGTGTGCATTGTTCCCAGTCTTGATGAGGCCATGGTCTGGTCACAGCTGGTGAGCACTCCTCAGGCTACTGCAGCACATGAGCCTCACCTGCTGTTGTCTATGGATTGCTTTGCTACCCAGAATCTGCCCGTGCTTATGAAGAAGGACCCAGAAGCACCCCATTCTCAGTACCACCCCTGGGCCACTGAGTGACTTTGGGCTGCTTTTCCCAAAGCTATCCTGCCTGGCCCTTGATAGCCTTAGAGTGACATGTTAGCATCGAGACAGATGGTGGAACAGGACATCACAAACTGCAGGTGTATGGACCCAATGCCAGTGAGTTTGCTCATCCTGTAATTTAGAAATTATTGACATTAATGATGTTTGTCAGGTTTAGTGAGGTGCTGAGAGTTGAACAGGTGGGGGCACCTTTGCTGGAAGAATGAGTCTTGCAGATCAAACTTAAACTGCAAGAGTGAGCCATGGCATGGTTGTTGCTTGTGCACCATGCAAGACTACAGCTGGAATGCCCTTCAGTTGTTCACCTGCCTCTTAAAACATTCTTGCAGTGGAGAAGCCTGCACAGTGGTAGCCATCTAACCTCTCTCTCCTGAGCACCTGATGCTCTGCAAGCATGACTTTCTGTCATGGTTGTGGTTGCACATTGAAAGAAATGATCTGCCAGTATTTTAGATGAAATTACTGTACAGGGCTTCTCACTGATGCCTGAGGAATGTGAAATTTTCCTATTAGAAATGTCTCAGGACATAAAACAGCATAATCCTGAAAATAATTTAGTATGAGTCCTGGACAGAAAGTAGTACCAAAGCCATATAAACCTTTTATTTTCATTCTCTTCAGCAATTAATTGCACATACCAGAGCTTAAACTTGTCCTTTTAAGTATCAGAAGAAAGATTATGAGAAAAGTTCAATAAATCAAACATGGAAGTGTTGCCACCAAGTGGTACAAGCTGTATTAGGCAAATGGTTCATAACTTCTAGATCACAGTGATGTATCTGGGATGCCCTGATGTTTTACAAAACAATTCCTTTTTCCTTTGTTTACCTATTGTTTAAAATTTGTGTGTGTGTGATTTATTTTACTTCCCATTATGTTAAATGATGATGCTTGCACCCATCTTCATGGAGTCACAGAGTGTATGGAATGCCTCTTGCAGGTGCTTCTGGAGCTGCAGGCAGTGGAGAGGCAAACAAGAAGAGCCTGCTGGATGTATGGGACTGCTCCAGTAGAGTTCACTGCAGTCCTGTCTTGTTGGGAGGTGGCATCTCCCTCCCTCCTCAGCCTCACATGTGAGCAGAGAGAGTGGCTCCACAGCAGAATGTGTCCCCCAGGTCTTGAAGACAGGCTGAGGAATTTCTCAGCCCTCCCCTGACATTTTTAGTGCAACCCATCCTAAGGAACTTGGGCACTTTTGAAATCATCTGCAGATTTATATGATTTTTTTAACAATGGTTATGTGTGTGCTGAGGTGTTTTATTTTTTAGCTGAAGTATTAAGTACATCGTGTTTTAGTCACATATTTTTCATTACTGTGCAGGAGCTGATTAATGCCCTTTGCTTCCCTGCTGTTTAGAAAGCCTAGATCATAGAAAAGACAGAAGAGAAGAGAAGAGAAGAGAAGAGAAGAGAAGAGAAGAGAAGAGAAGAGAGAAGAGAAGAGAAGAGAAGAGAAGAAAAGAAAAGAAAAGAAAAGAAAAGAAAAGAAAAGAAAAGAAAAGAAAAGAAAAGAAAAGAAGAAAAGAAAAGAAAGAAAAAGAGAAGGAAAAGAAAGGAAAATAAAAGAAAAGAAAAAAAGAGAAGGAAAAGAAAGGAAAATAAAAGAAAAGAAAAATAAAAGAAAAGAGAAGGAAAAGAAAGGAAAAGAGAAAAGAAAAAAGAGAAGGAAAAGAAAGGAAAAGAGAAAAGAAAAAAGAAAAGAAGAGAGAAGGAAAAGAAAGGAAAAGAAGAGAAAAAAAAAGAAAAGAGAAGGAAAAGAAAGGAAAAGAGAATAGAAAATAGAAGAAAAAAGAAAAAAGAAAAAAAAAAGAAAAAAGAAAAAAAAAAGAAAAGATGAAAAGAAAAGAAAAGAAAAGAAAAGAAAAAAGAAAAGAAAAAAGAAAAGAAAAGGAAAAAAGAGAAAAGAAAATATTTTATGGAAACTAGGCTGAGGTGCTTCTTTGCTATTTATGTTGTGAGCCACACATTCTTGAAAGATATCTCTCCCATGGGAACAGAGCTCCCCAGAGCCACTTGAGGCACAAGGCAGAAAAAGGCAGTAATAGGGGGTGATGTAGAGACCTGTGCACATGGACACACAGATCCCATCTCTGGACATCTCAGCCCCAGCAGGTGCCAGGGGTGCAGAGGGTCTGCAGGTCTCTTACCCTTCTGCTTCCTGTGCAATGGTGCTGTGGCACCAGCAAAGTGACCAGCTGAACGGTCCTCGCTGCTGGTGGGTGGGAAGATGAGGGTGGTGCAGGAGTGTGGAGAACTTGAAGTTGTGGTGATAGAGAAGTGCTGGATTGTCTGCTTGGATTAGTAAAACTAATAGGAATAGGAGCCCAGCAGAAAAAAATTTAGGTAAAAAAGATGCTTTTTGAAAGCTATTATATTTCTCAGCTTTTTTTCCTCAACAACCTCTCCCTTTCTCTCTGTCAAGTGTTTCTTAGAGTGAAAACCTGAAGTACTCTTTCTTTTTTTTCCTCAAACATCATCAGTGTTGCCAGCATTATCTTCAGACCGAGAAAATGATAGGAAAAGGCAGGATCAGTCACCGAGCTCCTTCTATCCCCAGGTGTACTCTTCGTTAACTACAAATCACAGTAGAGGAGTTAATGCAGCTGATCCCCTGAAAGGAACCACTAGAAGGGAATTGGTAAGTGTGTATTTTTGAAACTTAATAGGAGAAAAGGTCTCAAAAAATCCTGCTGCATGATTTCCAAAGCCCTTACAAGTGTGAGTACATTTCAATTTTATTTTTTTGACATTATAAAGAGAACTAAAATAAATGCAAAGGGTGATGTTAACCTCAATAACACCTAGCATTGTTACCTAGAGGGAGAGGATTGAAATTATGATCATATCTATATAAAATATGTCTTAACAGGAGGAGGGGGAATTTGCTTAAAATGGCTTATATTTTAGTTTGTTATACAGAGTAAATTTAGCATTTTATAATAGCTGTTTGCCAATGTGATGTCTCCTCTTTAGACATCACAATTGCAACATCATTCTTCCACTTCTTATTTTTCCAACTACTCCTTTAATAAACAATTAATAGAGATATACAAACAGACAATTTATTATAATAAATTCACTAGCAGACGAAGTGATTATTTTGGAAAATATTATAGCAAAATTAGGTTTCATTTCTTTTCCCATGAGGTTTTGCAGATGGAAGAGGTCAAATCTTAAGACAGAGTTTGTACATGGCTATATCTGTTGTTTACCTGTTGCACCCATATTTGTAAACAAAATATATACTTTTTTCTCCCTCCGTTGAATTCTTTCTTGTGCTGAAGAGAGAAACATAAATAGAAACTGTCATAAAACTATAAAAATGAAACACAAACGAGTCACTGGACAACTATGACTTCAACTATAATTCTGTTCATCAACAAAGAGTAGTTTTAAGCAAGATATTTGACAACTAGATAACTATTTAGAACCATCTTATTTTGGAAAGTCCAGGGGGCTTTCTAGTTTTTTTTACTTTTGCTTGTGGTATAGATACAGTGGCTGTACTCCTGTTGTTAAATGGCTGGTGAATCTCTGTATCTTGTTGAAAAATAGCAACACAACAAAATAAAGGAAAACTGAAAATCTCAAGTATATTTTTTTGAGCAGAGTGTGCATATTTTGGTGACCAAAATGGTAGGCCAAATATTATAGAGCTATAGTGGGGTGAGAACAAATTTGGAGGCAATTTGCCCATACTAAAATGATCATGAGCAATAGGCATTGCACTAGCAGCAAAGATATGTCCTGCTTTTTTTCAAGGCAGTAGGTGACAGATGTGGCACACAGCATGCCAAGGGCCAGGATCATCATCTTTGGACCCATCCCAGTCCTCCTGATCCTGTGTGCATCTGGAAGCAGATGTGCTCAATCCATCAGGGACGAGGGGGTGAATGACTGGGTTTGCAACTACTGACTTGCATGGCAACTGAATTAGGTACGTGGTCTTCCAGACTAACCTTTCCAGGCATCTGGAGGTCAAAGAATCAGAATCATCTAGGTTGGAAAAGACCTCTAAGGTCACTGAGTTCAGCCAGCAGCACTGTGTTTGCCACTAAGCCATGTCTGTGGTTTGCTTGTCTTACTGGACTGCAAATGAGGATTAAACCTTGATAATGACCTCTGAAGAGCAGCAAAGAGGAAGAGTTTAACTTAATTTATTTGTTTTGCAGATATTTTTGAAGGAAGGAGGAAAATTATCATGGGGCATTAAAGCTGAAACACCTAAGCTTTCCTTCTTTTTGGTGTGTATGAAGAGTCTTAAGCATTTAAGAAATTGAGCTATATGGCTAATCTTCTTTCAGCGCTGAACTTTAAATTAGGTAAAAATATATTAAAGGATTATAAAATAATTGTCATATTAGAACTACAGGGCATGAATGTCAACACAAAAGACCTTTCCAGACAGTACTCCTACACACTCAGTGAACAGGTACATTGGAGAAGCCTGCTTCCACACATGTGATTTCACCACTGTGGCATCTTGTCCTCCCACAACCCCAGGGTAACACACAGCAGGAAAAGATGCTGTCACACAGAGCTGCTGCAAGTTTTCAGAGGTATCTCAAACTTATAGGAAGCAACAAAAATGGTATCTCAAACTTATAGGAAGCAACAAAAATGGTGAAGGGCCTTAAGGGGAAACCATGTGAGAGTGGCTGAGGTCAGTTGTTCTGTTCAGCCTGGAGGAGACTGAGGGCAGACCTCACTGCAGTTACAGCTCCCTGTGAGAGGAAGAGGAGGGGCAGGCACTGATCTCTTCTCTCTGGTGACCAGTGACAGGACCCAGGGGAATGGCCTCAAGCTGTGCCAGGGGAGGATTAAGATGGATATTAGGAAAAAGGCCTATCACCCAGAGGGTGGTTGGGCACTGGAACAGGCTCCCAAGGAAAGTGGTCACAGTGCCAATCCTGAGTTTGAGAAGATTTGGATGATACTCTTAGGCACAGGGTGGGACTCTTGGGGATGGTGCTGTGCAGGGACAGGATTTAGACTCAGTGATTCTTGTGGAACCCCTTCAACTCAGCATATTCTGTGATTCTGTGCTTCTTTGACATCCTTACATTGCTGAGCTTTTTTTTTTTTCCCCCCCCTCATATTCATTTCTTTAGGGAATGTCCCATTTTGAAGACCCCTACTCAGAGTTTGCTTTCTCTTACTTTACTCTGTCTCTGTGCCGTGATCTAAGAAACATCTTTGGGGTTTGCTACTGTGTTATTGGTGTAATTATCTGTGTTAATGGTGTCATAGGGCTGCTTCTCCAGAAATAGCTAACGACATGAGCAAAACTCGTAATTTTCCAGATGCAATGTTTCCTCACTTTGTGTGGAAAAACCCCAGGAAAACAAAACAGCACCTGTGAAGAACAAATATAACCACAGTTCCCTGTTGCCTTTCAGCACAGAATCATGAAAACCTTCCCAGACCACACATAAGGCTGTACTGTAAATGGGGACCTTTCTACTCAGAGTGTGTCATTGCTGCCATAGCTGTCTTTTGCCCTCCCTGTCTGCCTCCCTGCTAGCCCCTGTCTGTGTGCTGCAGGGCTGTGAGGCACCCAGAAAGGCTCTGGAATGGGGGCCATTTATGTTGCCTACATGTATGACTCTGTTTTTTTTCCTCAGGGATAATTTTGACATTACAAAGACTATAAATAGAACACCCAGAGCGGAAAAGTACAGGAAGGAAGAGTCAGCCTCTAATCAATTATATCTTAAAAGGATCTGAGTAGAGGGAGGAAAAATGTACCTCCAACACCAGGAAAGTTTAAAAGAAGCTTGTACCAAATATTATAAATTCACAACAGAAAAAGGTCTTTAGTTCTCAGTGTGGGAAGTCACAAAGGTTTCAGTACTTTATGCATAAGTAGGGAAAAGGTCAAGATTTCTTTTGCCATACTGTGGTTAAAAAATCATGCTGTTAAAATTGTATTAAATTTGACTTCTGATTTCTTGTAGCCACAGGTTTAAGAGCAATTGCTTCTCATTTAGCTTGTCCAAAGCTTTGTCCAGCAAGAAGCAATTGCACTATGCAAAAAATATTGTCTAACTTACAACAAAATACATCAATCTCATCCCTGTTGCTTTGCACATGGTCTGTGAGAGAAACCTGCTTGTCTGTTGGTTTTGCTGGAGGACTAAGAAAGGAGAAAGGGACCTGAATTTGAATGGGAGGGTAGTATGAAGGTGTTGTAGCAAAACTGTGTTTTCCAGCCTCCAGCCCTGCAAAACTCTTCTTCTTCCCTTTCTAATAAATATGATGAAAAAAAGACATGCAGTATAAATTCGCATGCACGCAGAGTGAAGGATCATGCAGTTTTTACAGACAAATTTGAAGATGAATTAGTCTTTGAGATACTGTCTGTTTAAGGATTATATTGTTAATAACCTACATTTGACACACATTTTTTCCCCCCTTCAGTCACTACCTGCAAAGCCTCTCTGAAAATTATCTCTTATGAAGCGGTGTCATTAATAGCTTTCTTCAAGGTTTCTTTTAGAAGTGGCAGAAAGGTAAATAAAAATGAATTAATACAGCATTTTGGGTTTGTAGGCAAAATATGCTAATATCTTACTGACAAAGCCTGAGCAGCATTAAAGGCTTTCAGATCCTATCCTCAGAGGCTCTGCTTGTGGAATCAGAAGCCTTTAGGCAACCTTTAACTTAGTTTACATGTAATACATTCTCCCTCTCCCCTTCCCCCCATAATGTCCTCTTGGACCAATTCCCTCTGGTGCAGTTTCCTGCTTCACAGTTCATGAATTTTATTTGCAACCAATAAATAAACCCATTATCAAGTTTTGTATTCTCATCATATATCGTCATTTCTCATAAACCATTTCACTGTATGGGTCAGCTTCACTGAGCACGTGCCACTCACCTTTATAGCTCAGCAGAGGGCTATCAGGTATATGGATGGGATGTGTTTGAAGATCTGGTCAGATTTCTGTTGTAATGAACAATTATGAATAAGACTGGGCTACAATTCATCATTATTATCATTATTTTTAACACTATTGTGCTGTTTTGAGTTAGTGATCAGCACTTAAATACCCTTTCAGCCCTGGTCTGGGACATATTCTTACAGAATGGAGCAGAGGTTCCCAGACCCATCCATATCATCAAAGAAAATGTTATTTCTGACATATAACATCACAGCATTTATCAGATGTTTGAGACAACTAAAGAAAAGCTTCTTGCATGCCCCTTACAAGGCCGTCAAGTTCCCACTGTGGCAAATTATAAAGTAACTAGTTTTGAGAACCAGTGACCCACTGACTCCTGATAGCTTATGCAGATTTCTTTGGGCAGCATTAGTTTGGGCATGGCATGAAAAGGCAAGCCATCTTTGTGGTGATCAGGCCCTTGGACGGTTACTGATTTGTGCCTTGAATTTTATCTGTCAGCCCAAACAGAGTATTAAATGCTGGTGTCACAGGCAGTTATCAAATGATAGTATTACAAGGTCAACTGACAAATAATATTCTGACATAAAGACTCAAAATTGCCTACTTTGCTAACCTCTGACAGCGTGGAATCTTGTACACAAATGAAAAAATGAGTCTACCAGTGACCAAAATGGGTAGAAGCAAGCAGAGAGGGTCAAGGAAGTTGGAAGCAAACATTCCCAGCAAAGTGCACTTTCATAAGCACAGGAAAATCCAGCAGTACTTTGAACTTATCCCTGTAACACTGCCATCACTACTGGGGGATGGAGAAGTGATACTATTGCCACATTACTACTGATGCTAATACAGCTGGTAGCAGCTGCAGCATCATTACTCAGGAGTGCTACCAAGTAGTATCACAGCACACTTTTAGGGAATTACAAGTAATTTTTTGTTAGATTCATTTATTTATCACTCCCTTGAATGTTTTATTGTCCTCTGGACCTGACCAAAACAGATAGGGAGAAGATATTTTGAGCCAACACAAGAATCTCTCAAATGAGGTACTTTGGATTTCCCACTTTTTAGGGGGATGTGTTGACTACAGGGAGACATCTCCTTCTGTTGTCTCTGTAAGAAAGGAAGTTGAGTTCATGGTCAAAGCAAAGGTGTAGAATATTGAATTTAAGTAATGTAAATAAATGCATGACTAGGTGGCAAAATCTGTATCTCATTGCAGCATCATGTAGCTGAAGTGGTGCATGTTTGAGGCAATCCGCACCTCAGCACCATGCCTTTAAAGTAATGGAAGAGTTTTTGAACTTTATATTCTTCATTTTAAACTTGCTACTAAGCCAATGTTGAAGTTAATATGTATGAAGTTTGGGAAAATTGTTTTTGGGATGTGATTTCTGGTAATACGACTTTTCGTATTCTAAACAACTTCATTTTAACTTTATGGCCCTAAGTGTGCTTAGAAATTCTGTGCTGTGCTCACGCCCATGCAAGTCAGTGTATTCCCTGACACAGCCAGCCAGCAATGAGGTATGCAGGGCAGGACTGTGGTGGAGTTCCATGTCCTGTGTCGCCCTGCCGTGCCTGCCACTCAGTGCTCCAGCTGCCTGCCTGGCTGGTGTGAGTCCCTGCTTATCATGGGGAGCCTGATCACTTCTGGTGTATGGGATGGATGTTCAGGCTGTGATACAAAGAAGCACTGAAGGCAAATGTCCTGCAGATGCTTCATGATGCATTTCCAGGATATCTCCCATGTCAAATGTCAGTTCCCACCTTCTGCTCTCGTGGATGCTTTCTCTGAAGTGCACTGAAGATTCCTGTAAGTACAACTCCTCTGCTGCAGGGTGGCATAGAGAAAACATAGTAATGAAAAGGTACTTTTGATCCTTTGCAAAACTTTGCTATTTGCTTGCAAAAATATGGCAGCAATCATAGGCAGAAGCTTACTATCACAACAAAATATTTTGCTGCTGTTTTTGTTTACAGTTTTCATTCACTTTTTATTGTTACTAATTTGTCTAAGATTAACTCTACGAACTGTGCATATATAGAGCAAACTTCTCATTAGTTTCAGCAAGGTCACTGTTTCAACGGGGTTTTACCATCAGAAAGGAGGTTTACCATCACCTGACCTCTCACCCGTGACCAGATTTGTTTAGGCAAGCATTGTTATAATTTCTGCCTGAAGGGTGTGTTATATAACTTGCTGTCAGATGTCTGATATATTTTTAAAGTTTATACTTATTCAATAGCTGATTCTTTAAAGATATTAGTGAATTTGGATTGTATATGTAAGTTTACATGATGCACTTGATATTAAACCATGTTTGACTGTGGGACTCTAGCTGTGATATATCTTATGCCAATGACAAGACTATGTTTTATCTGCAGATTACTAGATACTAGGAACATGAAAACTCTAGCAACATGATTTGCTTTTTTTGCCTTTCTGCTTTAATATTTGCATAAGAAATACATGATAGTCTTTCTCTTCAGAACTCTTTCATCATAAAGCACATGAACAATCTTCTCTTCCAAACAGGGAAGACATACTCCAACTATTTCTTTATACCCTTCTAACCCATATCTTTAAGTTATGCTTCTCTGTATTGACCTACTGTGTCTGCAGGTTATTTTTCTGAGCATGTCTGTGCTGGCTGTTACAGGGTCAAGGCCTTGAACACAAGCCAAGCTGGGGGGGGGGGGGGGTTGGGGCTCTTTCCTTTGTTTCAGTGGATGTTTGCCAGAATATCTGAGTTCTGCAGCAGCACTGACTGTGCTGAACTCTCCCAAATCAACATCTCTCTCACCGTACATGGACTACCACATGTCTGATTTGAAGACACAAGGGAACTGTATGTGTATATGTAGGGTATAAGCAATAAGACTCCACAAGGTGTAGATTAGAAGGCTCACTTTGTGCACCTTGGGTGTCCTATGAGGCAGAAGGCCAAAGGTTAGTTTCCTGAGGGATATCTTTGACTTCCTCTGGATCTCAGTGTGGTTGATGCATATGTTGTCAAACAAACTCAAGACAGACTGTTGGGATCGATTTGCCTCCTCCTCCCTAACTAAAGAGACCATTTCTATGCTTAGACCATTGAAGGAAGTAAGGTAGAAAAGCTGGCAAAACATACTTAATTTATACCTAAACTGCTCCCAGGATTCACTGTTGAGAGCCTCTTTCCTCATCTTCCTTGTGTGGGCTGCCAGCTTTATACCCCAGCAAGCAAGCAAGGGGATATGGTGCAGTTCATGCAGCTGCACCTTGTAGTCCCTGACTCCTCCTCTTGTCCGGGAAAAAGTTGCTTTTCTGGCATTATTCAGTAGTGATGTGTATTCAGAGTAGACACATGTTTCATGGGAAGCAAGATCCCTCATCTTAATGGGATATTGGGAAAATTGCTGCAGTTGACATACCACTCACTCTCCCCAGCATCTCATTTGTACAGAAAGAAAATACCCATGCTGCCTTTTGACAAATATCTTAGGCAATGCAGATACAGCTCTCTCAGAAGCTGAGGGACAGCATTCTGTTAAAAATGAGGGGTTTGCAATGTCTTTGTGATTCTGGCTTAATCACAGATGAATAAAAGCATGACCAGTTCTCATCCTCAATGATAACATTCACTTCTTCAATAGAAACAGGCTAGGCAAATGCAGAAAAAAAGCTTTTTTTCTCTCCAGGGGAGTTCTGGTTGAGACCCTGGGGAGGGATCTGGCCACTAATAAGTTATTGGCAAATCATCAGACCTGGTACTAAGGCTGAAGCTTGCTTCAGTGTATCAGCGATTCCCATCTCTCATCTCCACATGAAGCAACCTTAGGTTGCATTTATATAGCAGGCCCCCTTTGAGTCTGTGTCCTGATTTAATATCAGTCTAATACAGATTGGTTAGAGGTAGTCAGCATGGATTTACAAAAAGGAGGTCATGCTTAACAATCTTGATTCATTTCTCTAAGGAAGTGACAATGGAAGTGGACAGCGATGAAGAAGGAGACATAATTTACTTGGACTGGAAAAGGCTCTCGATACAGTGCCACAGAACAGATTAATTTATAAGGTTAGCAAGTATGGGACTGATAGTAAAATACTCAATTGGATAAAAAATTGGCTTGGTAACAAGGCCCATGGAATGGCAGTAATGGTTATAGATCATGCTGGGGAAGTGCTATGCACCCAGGGGTGTAGGTTTGAAGACATTCTAAAGATAATAAGGATGGGAAAAGCCAAAAACAAAGGTGGTGGAAAAAAGAGGAGAAATGCTGGCATGAAGGCTACAGTCTCATGAGAAGCAGATGATCATGCCAACATGCAATCCAAAATTTCAGGTAACATTCAATTAAGAAAATTGTTTAGGAACAAAAGGGGCCCAAGTCAGGCAATGAGCTACAGGTCTTGTAGGAAGGGAAAAGAGCAGCAAGGACCTTTCCTTCTAAATAGGAGACAGAGCAAAACTTACAGCTTTTTCAAGGTGCCAATGAGCAATAAATGGGAGGCATGTTCTCAGAAACGGATCTTATCCTGAAAAGTCCAAGATCCCTTGGTCCTTTCTATGAGAATGAAGCAAAGCATTTAGGTTATGTTTTCAGCTCAGTGAAATCTTAGCAAAGTCCTGGTTCTTTACATTTTCTATGATCTAGGGAGACCAAACTTCCTGAGATGAAATAATTTTTTGTCACTACCCTGCAAGATGCTATCTTACATGCTGTAATAAAGCAGACAACTGGGTAGGAGAAAGAAATGAAGTACAGGAGAGTCAACAGAGGATGCAAAGAGACCTTAGAAATTTACAGTATGGAACAGAAATTGGAAACTTGTTTCAGTGACTACTCACTGCCTTCCAGTGTAAACTTTTCCATCTCTTGGATCATATGAAAAGAGGGCCTGGGAAGGCTGTGACACTGATGTGCTATCACTTAATACTCCTGTCAGTTCAAGAAAATACAAGCTTTGCTGTCCAGAAGTTTCCACCATTGCTTTCATATAAAAGACCCAGGATGCCAAGCCCATTTCCACAGATCATGGGTGAGAAGGCAATCTTTGCAGTCCTACCTATGCCTGTGCCTCACTCCCCACCTGTTTTATAGCTAGGTGTCTCTGGATGATCAGACCATGCAGCTTGGGAAATCCGGGAAAGGCTTTTTAATTAAGCAAAAAAGAGCTGCTCTCTTAGAGTGTGATTGGTGTGGTAGAGGATTAGAAAAGAAACGATGCAGGGTAACAAGTAGCCTGACTCATTGGTCAGTGGTTCACGCTAGGCTGTGCTTTGTTATTTGATTATGAGTATTGGCTCAAAACTTTGGTTTTGAAGCCATAAGTCATTAGTCAAGTTCTCACTGATTTGAGCAAGACCAAGACTTGACCCTTTGTGGCTGTTCAAAGGATAGAGATAAACTTTTCAATCAATCAAGAGCATAGACTCATTCTGCTGGGGTCATATGGTTAATACATCCTGTTCCTGTCATTTCTGCTATAAATCTGTGAATGCTTTTAAAGCAAGAGGAAAACCTGATTCCTTTCCTTCTGCCAGAAAATATTATGTTCCCTTTTATTACAAACAAGAAAAACAAGGAGTCCTGCTCAGGAAAAATTGTAAGGGGAAAGGTAGTCTCAATATTTCTATGTCTCTAGAGTCAGTGAAAGGTACTTTGAGACAAAGTACTGGGAAATACAGTCTCCTGTGTGCAAAGCATGCAAACCTGGTTCCACTGACATCCCATAAGCCTTTTTTGGGTCCTGATGATCTTTTTACCCAAGCATTAAGTTAGTACCCATTGTACTGTTGGTGTCTACAAAAAGATCACTTATTTTCCATATTGCATCTAGTCTACACAGCTCGAACAAGTTGGGGAAAAAACTTAGGACTTCCTACAAATCAGACTCATAGTTACTGACTTCATCTGCTTGGCTTCAGACCCGAGTGAACTAAGTTCTCTGTATTTACTTCTAGAGTACAATACTTCTAGGAATGTGCAATCTATTATATGAAAAAATGTCTGAACTACTCTGAGTTTCTGTTTTGCTGAAAGACCCACCTCGTGGTGATTATGGAAACAAAAGCTGTTCTTCCACTCTCTCCTGCTGACTTTAGCATTCTGAACAAAAGTGTAGAGGAGAACACCCAACCTGATTCTGGTCAATTAAAAGAAGAAGAACTCTGAATCCTTGGCTTATCTCATGTCTTGTTGCTTTCAGAAAGATCCTATTTGGTCCTCTTAGGGTCATGAAGATGATCAGAAGTCTGGAGCACCTTTTCTATGAGGACAGGCGGAAAGAGTTGGAGTTGTTCAACATGGAGAAGAGGAGGCTTCAGGGAGACCTAGCAGCCTTCCAGTACCATAAGGGGGTTTATAAAAAGGGTGGAAGAAAGACTTTTTTATACAGACAAATAGTGACAGGACAAGGGACAGTAGTTTTAAGAAGAAAAAGGGCAGGTTTAGACTAGATGCTAGGGAGAAATCCTTTACTCAGAGAGTGGTGAATCACTGGAACAGGTTGCTCAAAGAAGTGGATGGGACAACCCATCCCTGGAAGTGTTCAAGGCTGGGTTGGATGGGGCCTTAAGCAATCTGATCTAGTGGGTGGCATCCCTGCCCATGGCAAGGGGCTTGGAACTAAATGATCTTAAAGGTTTCTTCCAACCCAAACCACTCTACGATTCTATGATTTGCTGAAAAAATGTGGATGTGATTTGATAGGTTTTATGAAAATAGTTTCCAATTCTCATCTATGAAAAGACCATAGAATAGGTGAAAGAAAGGACCTTTTTTATGCATATATATATAGGTACCACCCTGCCCAGTCTGAAAGCCCAACTAGCTTTCAGGGGTAGCAGATCTGAATGTCTTGTGTGCATGCATGTGCATGTTTTATAAAGGGTTTGGTCTTACCTGAGCATCTGTGGCTCTGGTGACATTCCATTTGTTAAAATTTCTGTAGGCTCTTCAGTAAACTCACTGGATAGATGACAGTTCATTAAATCAGTTGACAATACATATCCAGTCTTTCCACCCTCCTCCCCCAGCCCTAAAATGAAAATAAAGAAATTACAATGGTAAGAAGAGAAAATACTATGCAAATAGCTCTGAGAGCACTGACACATTTAAACTAATGCATTTCCTGGGATCATAACAATAAATGTGCTGTCAAGGGCTTCACAGTTACTCCAGTGACACGACCACTGTGTAAAAGCACCAGTGCAAGCTATCAGAGCTGATTATTAAAGTACTCCTGAAATATTTTTCTTCTCAGAGATATGTAACTTCTCAGATTTATGAGGCTTTGAAAGAGCCCTTTTCCTCTTGCAACTCTTCAGCTAGCTTTTAAATACCTGCATACATCACCTTGCAAAACAAGTGGATCAGGAACAAATTTTCTAGAGCTGGCGGTTACTGAGATCAGTTGTTTTGGGAAATGTTCTTTGATGAAATGACTCCAGAAAGTTTGCCCAACTTCCTGCATGGCAAAGAGTTTTTCCTCAAATAGTACAAAGATAGCAGCTAGGCCTCCCCCAAAGACTCTTTTTCAAAGGTCTCAGCACTTTTAAAGCAGTTGATTTTGTTTAGTAAAGTTGCTGCAGATAACAGAAAAGTGCAACAGCATCACTATGAAACCCCACCATAAAATAGCCTTTCCATAATTTTCTTTAATACACAAACTTTCTCATTCAGCTGCAAATCTTAGAGCAGTCTATAAAGTTTGACCATCAGCTCCATGCTCTGATGTGTGTGTAGGCAGCATGGCTGAGGTATAAAACCCCCTTATAATAGCTTAGAAATGCCCCTCTCAAGCCCCGTCTTGGAATTAGTGGCTTTAGTAATACTGCTTAACACTTATTGGGAACAGGCATGTTATTCTTCCATTAAGCTTTATTCTGGTCATTCTTTCAATCTGCATTTGAATTCTGTTTTCCTCTCGGTTGGCATTGGCACCCTAAGCTACCTCATAAACAAGAAGCATTGCCAACTGGAACACGCAAGCAGAGCTGAAAGCAGCACCGCTACCCTCTGCTTCTTTCTACCCCCTGCAACTTGGAGTTGTATCAAACTCAATGCCTGGAGCCTGGGAAGTGGGCATCCTGAGCTGCTTGGAAGCTCAAAGAGCCAGACTTCAATCTATTAAGGTACTGGGCTGGCTTGCTGAGCTATAATTGTGCACACTTTTTTTTTAATCATCCCAGAAAGCCAGATTCACATGCTCTTACTTCAGCTGAGTGTATCTTTCACAGTAAAGAGTTGTGCTGCAAACTTTGAATGGACAGTTTTTCTCAGCATTTATACGGCAAACAGAATTTGACCCAGAATGTCTAGCCCAGTAGCATTAATTTCTAAGTGGACATACAGAGGAGAAGAGATTAGGCTCTCAGAGCTGCTTAGAGATTTTGGCTATTGGCAAATTTGCATTCTTAGAGAATGCATACTCAGCAATTACAAAATAAAATATGGAATTTGGAAATATTTGTCACAGGTGGGAGAGGCACTGTAAAGAAAGGCAATGAATGAAGAACTGTGGTGGGTGAAAAGGCTTCCATTCCCCTCCTGTCCCACCCCCAGCCCATCCTCTATACATGCAGCAGCAGCCACAGAGGCTGCACACAGCAATGGGTACCTTGGGAGCCACCTTCTGTGCCTTAGCTTCTCCCTGCTTTTCACTGCAGAGACCAAAACCATTTGCCTTGGGCCTTTTTTTCCCTTCAGAATTTATGCTCCCTTTTTAAGGCCAGCCACTGTGTGTGGATATCTGTGTAATCAAAACTGTATTCGACTTTTTTTTTTCCCCCTTTCATTTGTGGGACCAAGGCTTTGTGCCTTGTCAGTTCCGCACTGGCAAATGTTTCTGTCCTCAGTTGGTAAGGCAGAATGTCTAGCAGCACGACACCAACAACTTACAGGTCACCACTCTGGGGAAAGAAAGTACACATTTAAAAGAATCAGCAGCCCAGGTAGGATATAATGTGACTGAAGAGTTTCACTGTAACATTGTATAGTACAAAAAAGAAAATATAAAGTGCATTTTAAATGATTAATGTACAAAAGCTGACCTCCTCCAGTGTGCATTAATCAAGGAAAAAATGCACACTTTCTATAGTGGTTAATGTTGCAGGTCCATTATTCAGCTTTGATAATGTGCATAAAAATGCTCAATATGACAATGAGTTGGGGTAGCTGAGAATTTAGAATGGTGGCAAGTTTGTTGTAGTATTTGGATTAGCATTCTTAACCTACATCTTGACAGCTTCCTTTCTTCATTTCACAAGTGTTAATAAAATCTTTCTTTTTCCTCTTTCAGTTTTGGTTATATTTTAGGTTTTTGGTTTTTTTGTTTTTTTTTTTTTTTTTTACAAAATGATTTAAAAATACCTGCTCAAACAAATACTACCAGCATTCATTAGTCAGGATGGTTATATGTAAAAGAAATTATGCCAGATAGTAACAAATCCAAGAGAAGTTTATTATGAAAATGGCACCTGCGGGATGAAAAAAAATTAAGTTACATAAAGACAACCATGTATGACATGTATGAGAATCTACAAAAGTATAAAAAGAACCCTGTTGTAAATGAAGTATGTACATTTCTGATTTGCAGCATTATCAATGATCAATGAAAAAAATGTTTCAAATAAGCCAGGCACTCAAGAAGTTAGATTCGGTTAGCTTAACACAAAATAAATGTACCATAGCTGTCACTTTTTAACATTTTAATTTTTTTATATTGTAGAGTTGGTAACACTGCTAAGATTTATACGAACAGAATCCCTTTCCCCATTATTCAGCTACTTGGCACCAGTCTCCTCATAAAAGATTTCATATATTTGTACAAGAAATAGTTAAAAACACAGACACAGTCTTCACAGGTAATGAAGTTTTTTTTTCATTTTGTAATTTTAAACACTATGGATTTAGACAGCAGCTGTGATTATCTGTTAGTTTAAATCACCAGAAATCATTTTGACACAACACAGAAACATTTATAAAAAAAACCCAAAACAACAACAGCTGTCTAGCTGTTCATTGTAGCTGATAGGTGCAGTCCTTTGATTGTTCCATAGCTAGAGCAGAGTTTCCAAAATTAAACTTTGAATTTCCCAGTCAGCTTTCTTGCCTTTTTCAGACCTACAAAAATCCTTCCCATGGAACCTTTAAAAGCTTATTAATTAAATTTCTAGCATCCAATTCCTTTTTTGCTATCAGCCCTCTGTGACTTGGACCTACTTCTCAAATTCAAAGCTACTGCAGAAATTGACTCAACACAGTGAGTGATCAAAAATTCGAAGGACAGCTGAGTTAATACATTAGCATTGCACACATAAGCGAATATATATGACAATTCTAAGCTCAGTTTCCTTTTTAAACAAATGCCAGTTGACCTTTGAGAGAATTTCCTATCTCACTGGTAATTGCTCTACATATTGCTCTGCCAGCCTACCTAGGAGAAAACCAAAGAAATGCACCCTCTGCTTACAGTTCGAGCACAAGGACTCTGGGAATGTTAACAACTGAGGCTATATGGCATCAATTTGCTTAATATATCTGAGCATTACTCTGTAGTGCATTGTGGGGTACACTGGAAGAGTAAGTCATACCCAGAATTCCTCTGTGGGAAAAATGGCTCCATTAACCTTGAGCTAGTTAAGAGTCTTTTATCTCTGAGAGTGAGGAAGAGAGAACGAGAGAGCGAGAGAAAGAGAGGGGAAACGTGTGGAGGAGGAGGGGAGAAAGGAAGGGGGAGAGAAAGGTTTGAGAATACACAACAGCAAAGCAACAGCAGAAATTAAAAGGTATACAGACAGTGGAAGCAGCATAAGGTGACATTACAGAGGAAGGCCACCACACAAAAACCACTAACCCCCAAGAATCACTGGTTCACTAGGACTGCAGGAATGGGACTTTACCACTCCGGACTAGAGATAAAGCACAGAGAAGACAAAGGACAAAACAACTACATTAGCTTAGTATATACTGCATATAGTAACACACATTGAAACTGCAATGGGACTGACAGCCAAGGACACTTACACATTGTACACATTACAGTTCTCACATCTGTTATTAGATGCCTTAACAAACAGCTGCCAAAGATGGAGTGGAAGAAGAATTTATATTTGACAGTCATTTGGAGTGTTTGACACTACACTGTGATTTCTGGCAACAAAGACAAAATAGGAGATTTCTTTTCTTTTACTTAATGTGCAGTTTTCAGTTGTAGTTATCTATTTCAAGCTTATTAACCCATCCTTTAGTTTTAAAACATATTGGTTTCAACACTAGAAATAAAGAAAAAGAAAACAACAAAAAATACCCAAATCAAAGAACAAAAAGAAATTTACAACCTTCCCTCTATAATATTAAATGAAAAACAAAATAAAACATGTTAAATAGTTCTTCTGTTTTTGTTTTTTTTTTTACTCTGAAGTGTTATTTGATGTTGTAAAATTAGCCTCAGTTACACTGAGAAAAAAAATAAAGCAAAACAATATGCACCTAAGAAACTGCTCCTCGCGTCAATTAAATTGAGTTTTTTTGTTTTTAAGCTCTTTTTGAAAAAGGCTTCCTGACCCATTTAAATTTGATGTGAGGCTATGCTTGTTAGTTTGGAGGTAACAAATTTTGAGTCCTGCAGCAAATGTTAATGAGGGCTTTTGTCTTAACTAACCAAGGAGACTGCAGCACCCCACTATAAACCAGTACGGAACACATTCTTTCCAAAAAACCCAGCCCACAAGCTGCATATTGTATGAAGACATTACAGATTAATAAATGATAGCACCATGGTTTTAGAAATTAAGTTAAATTTTCTGTAATTAACATTTAGTCCAACTTTTTAACATTCTAGTCACAGGCCAGAAATTAACTTTTTAAGAACCCAAATTATTTTATGTGCAAGTAAGAAAATCTTAACCATAAAAAGAGAATTAAACTCTGCATAAAATTCTAAAATACTATCCCCTATTTTAAAGGAATAAGGAACAAAACCCCCTTTTCATTTGACTTAGTCAAACAGGGCACATTGTTTATGCTTGTCTCTTTTAATCTTGATCATATCAAGATCATTTTGAAGTAAAACCAATGGTTGTCACTTTAAAATCTCTTTACCACAACACTGAGTATTCTATGGCAGAGGCATACACATATTAAAGGCATCTTAATAAAGATGCAAAGGAAAAAACACACATCTTAGAAGAAGACAAAATGGCAGGCAACTGGTACTTCGACTCTCTGAAGGCAAAAATAAAAAAATATCTTTACATTAAAGAATAAGTCAAGTTAAAGAGAAAGGGAATGAAATGGGGACCATCATATTGAGATAATAAGCTGACCTGCTCAAATTCAAAGTGCTAGAATTAAAGGTCTAAATTAAAACATAGTCTATGCCTCAGAGTATAACACTGAACACAGTATGTGGTCATATTTCAATCCTCTTTCCGTTCCAGAGTCTGTGTAGTGTGAATGCCATTGCTGTACACAGGAAATGGAAGAGTGGAAAAAAGTCCTTCGGCAGTTGTGAACACATTCCCTGCAGGCATTTGGGTCAGACTGGCCCCGCTCACAGCACTTCCAAACGGTCCCGACATATTGAGTCGGTGAACATGGTGGTAGAGCATTTCCATCGGTGTTTTAGGATCCAGCCCAAAGCTGGGGCTGTTAACATCAACAAAGTTAACAGCATGGGTGTTGGGGAGGAGGTTGCCCTGCATGGCTAAAGTAACTTCAGCTGGAGCATATCGAATAGTGCCAGTGGTGTAGACCCTCTGAGCAGCAGTGCTGGTCGCAGCAAGGGTTCCCGTTACCCTGTGAACCAAAGGAAGCACCACGTTGCCTGCTTGTAACCTTTGAAGGGCTTCCAGGTCCCCAGTGTACAACAAAGAGTTGGACGTTGTGGGACCTCCTGGATGTTTGTCCCTTGGAGATGCTGAAAGTGGGGGTGACAAAGGGTCAGAGGACACTGGAGCCAAGGCCGAGTTGGATGAGGTGCTGAACTGAGTTTTACGGCTGGCAGTATTTTCAGTCCCTGGTGGGGTGAGAACAGAGTCTGGAATGGAGACGTGTAAACTACTGCTGGCTTGGGGGGAAGGGAAGTGCTCGGAGCTGGGGGGCTTGGTCATACTGTAGGGTGATTCATTCCTTGAGATTTCCCTGTTGGGTGGGTAATTCCAAATACTGCTATCATTATCAAAATTGATAGGTTCTGAGATTTCTGTTTTAATTTTGAGCACTGAGGCACTGTTTGGTGACGAGAGCAGCTGGGGCTGGTCCACCAAAGCTGAGTCAAGTCCATTTGGACTTGAGGTGCTTGACAGCCTTCTCCGGGTCATGCTGCCTCCCTTTTGCTTTTTTCTCCTCTTCTTCCTCTTCTGATGTTTGCTGGAAGACTGGGCATTTACTTCACCTGCACTGTCGGAGTCCTTGGCACTGTCGGAGGTCAGCGATTCACAGTTCTGCAACCGCAGGTCTGACTCACTCTCAACATAGCGCTCCACCTTGATCTGCATAGAGCCAAGAGTGCCAAAACTGTCCTCAGGGGCCTTTTGATTCTCGAAGTCTGAGTTTTCAAAGCTGTCATCACTGTCCCTGCTGTCCTGGTTGCTGGAGCTGTTCCCATCCTCATTACAGTTCATTTCATTATCTGACTGATTTCCTGACTTTTTCCTGTCGGATTCAGGGTCTTCACTGTTTTCTGACTGGTTTCCTTTCTCATCTGACTTTGAGTTCTCATTGTCCTCTGGAGAAAAATGAAAGCAAAACAAAGCATTAGCAATAGGAACATAATATTATAATCCAAGTCCAGATTTCTACCTACCAATGAGATTGAATTTGCTTTAACCTTTTATGGCAAAAGATGTTCTCTTCTGTAGAGATGCATTTTATTTTCAGTGTTGTGCTGGGAGAGTTTTGATCACCACGAATGTCTCTGACTCAGAACTGTTAGTGCACTATAAGCCTGGGCTATGTGGCTGCACCTGGATTGAGGGGGCCTTTTCATCTGCTCACTGGACAAGAATCACGTTGACAGCTGTGAATGCAATGGCACTGTAGCCATGCCATCCAAAGAGGAGTCAGTGAACAATCCCATTATCACTGTTTTGTTCTGATGATTGTTCTTTCACATCCATGTTCTCCTACAGTGGGCAGCCTCCACATATTTACTATACAATTATTTACTAATGAGAACTCTAGTACTCTCATCTCATTTTCCTCTGACCATTGCCATTTTTAAGTGGCATAGGGTCTCTGGCTGCAGTGGAATTACTGCTGATTTCCTCCTGTGTGAGAGGAGAAGCAACTTGTGTAGAAATCTGAAAAAAACAGTTAAAATGAATGAATAAACCAGTTTATTGTTAAAACAATTTTGCTATGTTGCTAGACTGTCTTCTCATAGTTTCCAGAAGGATAACAAATATAAAAAAATACAGAAAAAAAATCAGCCAGTGAATTAAATTCTTGATTGATCTAAATCATCTAAAGACCATTGAAAATAGCACAGCTACAGCACTGAGAAGCTGTCACTCTTCTTGCCTGAATTCCCTTAATTATAATTCTTATAATGAGTGAGATAAACATTCTAGCCCACTGGACTCAGAGAGCCAAAGCAGCTTTGAGACTGAATATGCTCCATTATCACACTATGTTTGAAAGGGTCACGAAAGGTTTCAGGAAACCCTGTCCTTTACAGACCAGCCAGAAATCTTTTGTTGCCTAATAAAAGAAGTTTTTCACTCATCAGAGCCAAGTACTACCCTTTTCAATATCCTTATTTTAGGTGGAGAGGGGAAGGATCGGTTTGCCTCTAAAGATATTGGTTACTTCTGGAGCCATGTGAATACCAAACTATTTCCCAGAAGCGCTGAAGGTGGGTTTGACAGGAAGGCTGCCTGAGCATTCAGGACACTGCACTTCACAAGTCACTTAGTGGGTCTCTTGCTTATGTGAGCAGCAGCAGAGACACCCCTCCTTTTGAAAAAAAAAACCAAAACCCTATAGGAACAAAGTAGCAGCTGTGAACCCCTAAGTCTCATCCAGATTTTTGTTCCACCTAGGATTTAATTTGTCTGACAATTTTTTCTTCCTTTTTTTGAAGATGCTTTCTTTGAGGGCCATAGTTTCTAGCTGGGGAATAGTGGTCTTAGAGTGAGGTGGTCAAAAGCTACACAATATTTGCCTGGGATTATATCACAGCTTAAACTGAACTTGATGGTTTCATCGAAAATACCATTCCACCTTTGGAATGCTGTCTTGCACTGCACCAGCTTTAGAAGTCATGAACTTACATGTACTTCTCATGTTCTCACCTGCAGAAACTTCCAGTGCATATGGGTAATGCAAACTGTTCTCCACAGATGTGTTATTTGGCTATTTAGGAACAAGAAAGCATAAAGGAAGCAATGGGAATGGATGAAGAAATTCCTAATGACAGTGGTCAGCAAGCCTGCACATTTACTTAAACAAAGCTGTCAAAGGAGAACAGATAAAAGCAAAATATGAAAGAGAACAGGAATGGAATAGAATAGAACCGAACCTGATTCTCTTGCTTTTTCTTGATTTATATCACTCTGATCCATTTTCTCTAGACTGGTTTTGGTTGTTATCATAGACATGAGAGAAAAATGGTCTGTCTATCTATCTATCTATCTATCTATCTATCTATCTATCTATCTATCTATCTATCTATCTATCTATCATCTATCCCTCCATCCAACATACAACAGCTGAGTAACATCTTCACTTTTTGGGCTACAGGAAAACACACTTCTTTCAAGGCCAGATGATTTGCACCTGTGCCTAGGTAACCACTGTTAAAACTAACAGTCAATGTGTGAACCATCTGTGCACTGGACCATCTGTAGGACTAATTTACACATAGAGCTTGACAAGTACACTCAGCTTTTAAAAATAGCTGAAGTCTCAGACTTAAAGAGCTTAGAAACAAGATCTCGAACCTACACATTTTAATTAAATATAATATTTAACCCAAGAAAACTCTCCATTTTTTCAATCTTCACTGCCCCCTAGTGAGACTCTTCAAGAATGTATTTATACAGGGAAAAGTCAAAGATTGACAGTAGAGACCTCTTTGTAGAAAGTCTGCCTACTGTGGGAAGGGAAGAGCTTGAATTTTATCCAACAGTTTCAATCCCAAGTCTTCTGCACAAGGCAGAATACCTGTTCATAAGCACAGCTGGGAAATAAAATATTTAGTTTGGTGCTGTGTAGGCAAGAATGCATGAAGAAAGTGAAGAGAAATTCTGAGGAAATGGAAATGCTAAGGTCATTAAAAGATTTTGCTAGTGTTTTTCAATTTAACTTTATATGATTTTTTTGTTGTTATAATGGAACAATCAATGCTTGAGAAGTAAAAGCAACTAGAAAGCTGACTGTGTGGCTTTCATGATATGAACCTCTTGTGGGTGTAAAGGCACCCCATGTGTGTTACCTGAGTTGTCCTTTGAGTCCGATTCAGAGTCAGAGGTCTCCGAGGATTCTGAGGTTTTCTCTGGCAGATGAGGAAGTTGTGCAATATCCATTGGAGTGTCCTTGTACTCTGGGTTGCTGAAGAGGATACAGCAAATATAAACACAACTGGATGATTTGCAGTTTATGATTTTTTCATCTTTTCATATCAAAGTTCAGGAACAAAGAACATAAATAGGAAGGATAGCAGAGCAAACACAGAAACATATATTTTTGGCTTCAGAGCTTCACAGCAGGAATTTTGTGAATGTTTATTTTAATACTGCAGTCAAATACTTTTATTGACCAGGTACTAAACCTTGTTTGATTCCAGTGAAGTTTTAGAGCTATCAAAGCATCCTTGCTGAAGTGGGACATCATGGCTTGTGTGATATCTAGCAGTAAAGCTACACCGTGTAATCATCCAACAAAATATCTTGATTTTGATCCCATTACTGTGCCTGGGAGGAGAGAGAGGGTGTTTTAACTTTTCCAATCTGTTTCTCTCCCACTGGCAATGTCTATTAGAGTTATCTCTGTAGAAATGTTCTCTATCAACCTTGCCAGAGTTCTTTCAATACCTGTTTTTCCCAACATTCCAGTTTTCCACATGTTAATCAAGCATACCATACATGAAGTTATTAAGAAGGTGCTCAGCTAGGGCTAAAGAAGTGACCACTGCTCCAAAGAATCTTGCCAAAAGTTAGATAAAACAGGTTATATATTTTTAAACACTGCACACATACATCCACATCAGCAAGAAACCAAAAACAACCTCTCTAACTATGTGACAGATGCACATGTGCATGTTAAGATGCATATGTTAGGGATAAAGAACTGTCAACACACCCATTATAATCATATCTTCATCTGCTCATGTGGTGCTCACCTGTGACTTGTTAGCAACGAACATGACTGCAATCTAAAAAAGCTACACTGCCAGAGAAATGGAAGAAAAGCCCTACAACACTATGATTTTGCTTGGTTTGTACCTTTTAAAATGTGTTCCTTTCTAAAATGCATGCAAATGCTGGGGAACAAACATAGCTAATAATGGTAGAGGATATTAAAAATAACAAAGTCTTTAAGAATCTTTGAATAGGTGAGCATTTCCATGCAGTTCAAATTCAAGTCTGATAAAACAGAAATCCACAGTCCTGCACAGAACAATATGAGGCAGCTCTGGGGGTGCCTGACACACTATCACAATGACAGTATGCTCATACTCAGCCTCTTAGAGTGTACTGTGAAAACTCGGAGTTCACACAGTTCACATTGAGATGCCATGTTACAATTATCATCTTTATGGCTTTGTCCTGACAAAGTGACTTTATTCTGTTGCATCCCAGGGCAGTCCCCAAATTTGCCCCCTCCAAGCAAAAGATGTTTGAAGGCTTTCACACTGTGAATAACAAGTTGCTAGAACAAGAACAGCATTAATCCTCCCTGTCACTATAATTAGTCTATCCTTTTACAGACAGCTGAATCATACTTTCTAATGCATGGAAATGTATACAGACCAGTACTCCTGCTAAGAGTAGACCTAATTATGCCTTGATCTGTTATTAAAATATTATTTGGACATTTGGATCTTTTGTGGATTCCAGCACAAGGAGAAAATTAAAAATATAAATTCAGTGACAATATTTCTCTAAGAGACCAATGAATGCAATACACTAGAAAAATCAGGTTCTGGGAGGAGACCTGGGGGAGACCACACAGCTTTTCTTTTTTTGTTAGGTATATTCTGGTTGTAGAGAAAATTATTTTGTGGGGTGCTTGTAGACTAGGTTCACCTATTGTCTGGAAAGCAGCAAAGGGGACAGAGGCAACTGTTCATAATTCTTATAGATGACTTCTACAGCTAGAGCTGGGAATACGGGAACATTTCTGGGCATTTTGCAGCCCTGTTAAGGACCAGGGCAGAATGCTGCATTCTGCCTCACACTTGTGAAAATGAGACAGGAAAAAGTAGCAGGATAAGGATATATTCAGAAAAGTCTTAATCATATCAGGCCAAAAAATTGCAAGTGAAAATCAGGCCAGTGAAAATTCCACTGCTGTGCAAGGTTGCCCACAGTCCCCCTTCAATGCTATCCTGCCAGAGGTTGCTTCCTTCTCTTCCCCAAAAGGGGAATCAAAAGCATTTCAACATGCAAGTTTAGGCAGGCACAGTCTCTTCAGGGCTTGCTGGACTTGGCATAATAAGTCCCAATGTAACCCCTAGACATCACTTTGAACTCTCACGGCATCAAAGGGAATGTAACAAACCATGACAAGCAACTTAAAAGGAGAACAGGCCAGAAAATGACAACTGCATTTCATGACAATCTCAAGGTTTCAAATTTTATTTGTTTGTTTGTTCTGCTTTGGAATAAAACAGAAAATCTCCCAATCTTATTGAACATTTTCACAAAACAGAATGTACTGAAAGGTATTTTCAGATGAGAAAGGTCAGGTTTATAATTCACTGTCTCTCAGTGACTGTTGGTTTTCCCTTGAGCTCTGAAACAAGTCCCTTAAAAATACTTTGGCAAAACAGAATTTCTCAGGGAACAGCCTTTCATTCAAGCCATTACTACTATTTATATTTAAAATGGTTCTAATACCTTAAAACAGTACGTGCTAGTACTTTTATTTTTAAATCCCATTTTGCATTTTTCAGTGTGAATATTATCTGATGCTTATAGGAACAAAAAAGTAGTTTGAACCTTTTTTGTCCTGAGAAAGTTGCTCTCTCTGGAGCGATCTGGAAAATGCCATTCAGACATAACTTCTTTTTTTTTTTATTGGCATACCAGCAGTTTGCTTCCCTGCATTTTTAATATCCAAATAAAACAGTGCCAAACATTTCACACCAGATTTTATAACACAGCTACTGAAAGTTGGTGTGGATAATTTTTATCTTTGAGTTCAGATTGAGTAGATTTCAGGGCATGCAATAAAATGGTGGAGGCAGCATAATAATTCAAGAATATTCTCATGTGCTAAGATACGACAGATGCCTTAATAACTATAACAAAATGGCACAGCTTTTGACGTGGAACATATGAGAAGTTCTTCTTAGCTTTCTCTAGTAGGCTGTTGTTTTTTCCCTAGACCTCTCACCGACAGAGACAAGCAACAGAGACAGCAGTTCAAGCGAGAGAAGTGCCTGGGAGACCTACCTAAGGAGGTAATTGACCCAAATGATATTCTTCTCACTTGCGTTCTTGGCGTTGACAGCTATGGTTGCGCTAGATTGTATCCAGATATAACCTCCGTTCTTCTGCATCCAGCGGTAATACTTTGTTACACACTGACCCTTATTCAGCACTGACAGGAAAATACAAACAAAACACAAGCAAGATAGAGTACATGTTAGAATAGTGGTAAAATGACCTTCATTGTACAACGTGCCACAAGTGTAAGCAGAAGATACTTGGCTTCCTCTGTGTTTAATGCCAATGAAATGACAAACAGGATCTGAAGCTCAGTATAACTAGATACACGTTTTACAAGTTTTTAAAGTATAATTTTAATCTGATTTTGGAAACTTTAGTGGAAGAAGAAAAGTAAAAAAAAAAACAAAACCAAAAACCTACAAATCTCTACGGTTTTCGGAATACTTATTGCTGTGCGGACACTTCCAATGCACTCAATGTCAAACTGCAAAAAAAAGAAAAGGAAAAAAAGGAGGCAAATTTATATGTGATTTATTCATAGCTCCTAGGTAGACCTCTTTGAGATTCTGGATATTTGAAAGGTTTGGGAAGATACTCTACCCCTGCTGCTTTGATCATTTCTCCTCATTGCAGGCGATATCAACCACTGAACTTATACATCTGTTTCTTTGATCTTGTCAAACAGAATTTACAGTTCTCAGATGAACCAAATCTCCACTGGTCAGTGGGGGAAAAGTCTTTGGAGAATTTACTTTCTACCAGAGCAAAGTAAATCCACCAACAGGCTGAGAAAGAGGCCTAAGGGAGGCACAGAATGGCTTGGTTAGAGCCAAAGAGTGACAGCTCTCTCCGATGCTTGAAATATGCTGGGAAACAGAGGAAGAAGTAAAAGCAATCTGTAATGTGAAACGGTGCTATTAAACACTCACAGCGAGACAGCTTAAAAATACAGATGTTTAAAGTAATACTTCAGCCAAAATATTGCCAAGCTGGAACGCATTTGTTTTGTATCTGATTCTTCCGTGTCAGGAGAAGGGAATGAAAGGCAAATCTTTCAGTGGAAAGGAGCAGAAGGGTTTTACAAAACCCGTAAATTACACAAAATCTGGGCACGGTTGTTGCTGGAGCCCTTTCCCTCCCCGCGTTGCTCCCAGTTGCCACCAAGCTCCGTGCGCTAGAGGGCAGTGTGCCTTCACATTCACCGCCCGCTTTTGTCATGTCCTTGTCTCCGTCTGCGAAAATGAAAAACCTCTAACTGCTGTAATAAATTTGGCTAAATTAGCTGCTAAATGGTTATCTCAAGTAATATGTATTTGCATTAATCATCTTGCTCTAAACCAGAACAAGCCAGAGTCCTAAAGACGTAGTAAATTCATATTGTCCATTTAATTACGGCTAATAAGTGCTTCATATACAATAGTTTCATGAAGTACATTTTCTTTTTTTCTTTTCTTTTTTTTTTCTTTTTTTTTTTTTTTTGGAGAGAGGAAAGAAAAAAGTCACTTTGGAAAAGGATAAGTATTTAAGGCAGTTAAAGTTCCTACCATAAATGTGACAAATGACACTTTGGAGCTTTCAAGTTAACCAAATGTCTATACCCCCAATTATACATATAAATGTATCTATATCTAAATCCATGTAGAGCAGATATCTACAGAAAAAGATGTTTACAAAGGCAGCCATACAAACAGTGATGTTTCTTTACCTTGGAGGTATCCCCCAATCCCCACTGCAATTTTTCAACTACTAGAGAAAAATATGCATGTAAAATAGTGTCATGTAAAGTGAATGTAAAGTGCAAGTTATGTTCAGCTCCAATATAAATAAATATTTGTATCTAGGTCTTGTTTTTTTCAGCAGCCTCTAGTGAACTAAGTTTGCTTCTAGCAGACATCAATATTTCCCTAAATTTTTACTTTTTTATTTGAAACTCTAAATATTCTACTATGATAATTCATTTTCTTCAAAACCTCATTATACAGCAGAATAAAGATAAAATATGAACAACTGACTACGCAGCATTTCTGTCAAACCAATATTGTAAGCCACTTTAGAAAACAATCTCACATAAATTAGCCCAACTTTATCAGTTATGAAGACTAAGGGAAGAAAAGTACTGCTGTAAGTTTTGATTATGGTAGGCATTTCCATTTCAGTAAAACAGGACATTCAAAATGCTCTGCTTACAGCTGAGTGTAAAACTGATGTGCACACAAGTGCAGAGTGATACTGTCTCTCTTCTGGAAACATGAATACCCACAGTTGCATGCAGGAACTAGTAAAATCTGCCTGCACTTGTACCTACTAAATAAACTATTGTCTTCCTTGGAACAGTTTTTATCCAGGGAGTTTACCATGCTACACAGATGCCAAAGGACAACTGTCCACATACATATTTGAAAATCAAAGTACTAGGTGAGTCACTAGGCAGGGGCTGAAGGGCATGCTGCAGTTATGCATAGTGATAGTTATAAGGACCCAGATTCTCCAGCTCTTTTGCTCATCCTAGACAAAGTCCTTTATCCTTCAGTAACTTTTATATTGGTTGTTGCACCACTGGAAAAGTCCGTGCCATGGACTGAACAGAGCATTCATTTCAGAACTATGGAAAAGAGGAAAAGATGCCTGCTTTCTCAAGAATGAGAATTCAGTGCATCAGAGCTATATACAAACCATCTACACTCAGAGTTCAGGCTCCCAAGTACAAAGAATACATCCAAAGAATATCTGAAATATTGTATTAAAAATGAACTTTCCATGAAGTTCATCTACCTGCAAATTCCAGCCCTATTTTTGGCCAGCTCAGATATATTACAAGATACACAGAATTTTCCTTGCTGCATCTGTCTAAAGCACTTTTCATATAAGAGATTTGTGGACCATGCTCTGAAGGAAGTCCCATGATTCAATATAAAAATTCTCTCTATAAAGAGGTTCTTTGGCAGGCAAGCTGCACTGTGCTGCTAAATCTGGTTTCTGCTTCCTTGGAGAGTGCACTAGGCACCCCCAAGTCAGTTCTTAAAATTCACAGTGTACCTTGGATAGAAATTTCTAAATGTGATGAAAGAAAATAATGAAAAAAAAATGAAATGTTTTCTAATTTACAGTATTTTTTAACTGCTGGCATTGCCAATCTGCAATGCAGAGATTAGATGAAAATTTTGAGGCAAAAAAAGCAATTAGAAGGAGGCATCAGGGAGAGAAATCTATCCAGTTTATTGATAACCTAGGGTTACTGAGTAAAGCCTAGATTCATTTTAAAGATCTTCTGTTTGCATGTATGAAAAGTCCCATAATAAAGTTACTGATTTTGAGAAGAAATTAAGCAAACAATCACTAAGCTCTAATTGTGAAGTTATGTTTTCTAACTAGCAACAGACCATGCATTTCAGTTTAGCATAAACTTCTGAAAATGTAATGCCATATAGATTACATCCTCAATTTTCAGGATGTTTTGTTTTCAGGCAAATCCCTCACTCACGGAGCAGTGCAGAAAATTTTATATTTCTATTTGTGTTATTCATGGAGTACCCAGTATGGCAGACAAGGTGAGACTTGTGAGCACATTGGTGGGATGGCACATGTGATGGGATTATGCAGGACTGGGTTATATTATATATATATATATATATATACACACACACAAACACACACACACACACACACACACAAACCTTTTAAGCAAAGGGACTAACTGAGGGTTAATCTTTCAAAATTGGTGACCTTTATGTCAGCTGCACAGATATATTCCCTAAAATGGTGGATGCTAAACCTGATTAAAATTTGCTGAAATGTTACCTAGTTTCTCAATTTGAATTCAGTGGTTGGCATGCAAGAAGTGCACAGTATGTCATGCTAAGAAATAAAAAAATCCTCACTTATTTCTCCAAGTATGAATATATTGCTGTATACACAGTTCCCAACAGAGGGATTTCAGTTTTCCTTGGTAGCTTTGTGCACAGCAATATTCTTGTAGCGGTGGAATGAAGGAGGGGGAAAAAGAAGAAACAGTCAGTGTTCTTTGCAGGAACCTATTCCAGTCAGAAAATTAAAATAAATCAGTACAAGTTTGTCTTCAGAAATATGGTTACAAATAGAAAAAGAACATAGTTTCTTCCTGTAAGGCTGTTCTGAGAAATCAAAGCCAAAGCTTCTAAATAGTGAGTTGTGTTTTAAAAGAAGGAAGTAGCTTAATTCAGTTTGAAGAGGAGATGAAGAAATTGTGTATCAAAAGCAGTCTTTTAGCAAAGTCTCTTACAAAAGGACATTTTACTCATGTGCATATGCATTTAAAAGCTACACTATATTGCGTATTCAGGTAAGTATTGAGTAAATAGGAAATGATGAGATCATCTTACATATTCACACAGCTTGACAAAGAGGCTCTTTATAATTGGTGAAAATATTGAGGTTACATCTGCTGTGCTATTCACCCTTCTCCTTGAAATACCTTTATCAATGACTGGATGGTATTGATACCAAACTCCTCTCATGGTAAACTTATAAGAATATTTTTAATTTTCTGCACAAGGATGAAATTGCTGTACTTAAAACTACAGTTGGATACTTAGCTGCAGCCACAAGTACTCTTTCTACATTCACAAAACTGGCAGACGAAACATGAAAAGGAATACTGACTCTTTAATCTCCACTTCTCCACCTAAGGCCCAAGGCAAGCTGACAGGGTAACTTCGTTCTGGAAACAGAGGGGTTTTTATTTTTTTAATTCTGGATTACTTTTTCTTCTGCTTTTGAAAACTGTGGGCTATAGGGGAATGAACCTGGCATAGATTTAAAACAAGAATGAGTTTCTTTATCTGAAAAGTTATAGTCCTTGATGCTTACAGGAAGGTCATTTTCAAAACCCACAGGAAAAATAGCATCATAGCCAGAAAGAGTGCATTGAGTGCCTTATTTGCTTGTAACAGAGATACTTTTCCATTTATAACAGCTCCAAGGATCAAGTGAGTCTTTGATGTTGTAAGGACTTTCCTATAGATTTTGCAATTAGTGAGCTAGATGTTTTAAATAATGGGTATCCACAAACTGGATTTTAGCAATGAAAAATATTTAGCAATGTTAAATGATGCTTGCTACAGAATTAGGAGCTAGATGATAAGAGACTTGTAGACATGCAGTGAGGAATCATACGTCAGCTATGTAATTCTCCACAAAGAGTTCTATTTTGGATCTACTGCAAGGTAGAGTGAAGAGGAGGGCATTAAACCTGGACAGTGTGCAAATGCATTGTCTACCTACCAGGCCAGAAGCAAGGCCTTCAGAGCAGATTGCTTGGTAAGGAATGCCACCTTCCCTTCACAAGTGTCCCTGTGGGTCAGGCTGCTCTACCTCTCTTCGCTGCATACAGTTCCTTACCAGCCCTGTCTGACTTACTGTATCTCAACAGAGTTCTTCTAAGAAAAATACAAAGATGATAACAGTTTTAAGGAAATACTGATTCTGTGAGGCTTTAGAAAGCTGTATTTTACTCACAGCATATGGCAGCAGAAAGCCCTGAGTGCTGGACAGAGAACATATTTTTTTAGCTTAGGGTAGAATGCAATCTATTTTGTCAATAGCACTGACTGAGACCTGGCTGCTACTGTGATATGAATAGCAAAGAGTAATAGTTGCAGGTTTATAAACATAACTTCATCTTTTCCTACCATAAGCAGGAAGTAGCATATCAGGTTCATGAAAGAACTCACTGATATTCAAACTCCCACTTAACTTCTTCATTCACCTGGGATATTCTTTTGAGCATTTACAGTCACTCTAAAAATGCTAAGTATGGCAATCAATTCATTGCTTACTTTGCAATATGAAATACTGTTTAATCTTCCAGTGTAGGGATGTTACATACATAAATGTGTGATAAATTAGGCAAAATTAAGGATCAACAACCTTGCAGAAAAAAATAAAGAACCTTAATCAAGCATTTATAAAAATTTGAAACCTTAAGAATGTTTAAAAACTAAGCAATACTTTTCGTGCCTCTTTGCAGAAAAGAAATGTTAAAGGTGGTCTGAGTCAAACTGTTAAAAAATGTGGATTTCATGTTAGGATCAAGGATTGTAACTTGCCAAATACAGTGAGGAAGGCCTTGCATACTGCATGTGAAAATGATCTGAAAGACAGAGGCACTTTACTTCCCCTCTTCTTTTTGTGATTATTATTAACATACCATTTTCCCATGGCCCAGCATTATTTGAAATGACAACTTTATAATTATGCATGACCATGAATATTAACAAGACTATATAATTCTAGGTAAAATGTTTATTTCAAAACATTATGTAGGTATTGATCAAGTGGAATGCAATGTATTGCTAGAGGCACTATTCAATGAAAGCTTATGGCATGCTTATTAGAAAACTGTTCTGTGGTTTCTACAGATAACATTAATGTAAATAAACAATATCAGTTTATTTTATGACAGACTGGGTTGAAAAATGAGCAGTAGATTTTTCTACCTAGGACTCTAAGATTTCTTCTCGCTTTCTTAACTTTTTTTTCCCCCTCATGATTTGTCTCTCTCCCCATGACTTCAATCCTGCCATAAAGTGATTTTCTTCTGTTAATATTGAAACGGTCGTTTAGAAACCCAAGCCTGCTTTGAACACCAACTTCAGACAGAACTTCCATTATCATTAATGAACTCTCTGTTCAAACTGTAGGGGAAAATGAAATCCCAGATCCAAATTTTGCCCTTAGCTACTAAAACTCAACATCAGAGGAGAAATTTGGCCCTGCTTGCTCAAGAAACTGAAATCTGTCCTCCATCTCTCCACTACCATTAATGTCCATCATATGACAACCTATGCAAGATTAATGATTTTAGAATGTAACTCTTTCCATGCCAAAAGTATCTACAGACTATACATAACTACATCTCCCAAAAATAGGAAAAGAGACTGAAGATTCATGGAAGCAGCTTGGCAGCAATATGAATTTTATCTTTGAATTACCTAGGTTAAAGATGGTCTGTTTCAAAGGACAGAATTCCTTTAAACATGCTTTCATTTCTGGGATAAGAGTCCCTGTTTGGGTGCTTGGGCTGAGTAAAATGAGTGATTTCCTCAGGCTAATCTCTACAGGAAAGGCATCCAGAGCACCGTGTTATGGTAGTATGGCACATCTGAATGTTCAAACTCCCTCTAACCACCACATAGATTCATCACCATCTGACATCTCACAGCAGATGTTTTTGAAACATGCTCTCCCTTTATGCCAGATGACTTGTAAAAAAACCCGAAAGAATTCCACCTTTGTCCACAGGCCTTAAAAAAATAGCTTAGTGCTAACAAAAAACCCCCCAAACACAACTTTCTAAAATGAAAATAAAAGAACTTTGGAATAATTATGCATCTTGTGATCTCAGAAACAATACTTAGCAACCTATAGACATTGGGTTAAAAAGCTTCAGGTGTTTTGAAGGACATTCCCAAAAGACTGAGGCAAAGTCCTGTATCAGCCCACTCACTTTATAGGTTATCAGGCATCTAAACCAACATGGACCCACCCCATGACACATGGATGGCAAAGCCTCAGGTGATTTATGCAGGTTCTTTCAAACGAGTGCTAATAAGACCTACTGGCACACATTTGATATGTGCTACACAGTTTACTGATACTGTTTTCATATCCTTCCTGCTTTGAAAACTGTCTCCCTTAGACACACAAGGTCAGCAGTCCAGACCTTTGAAAAAGAAACAAAAGAGAAATAGCCCACAGCACTAACAAGTTTCTAAAATCCTAGGAAAATCTGCAACAGTTTCATCAGACCTTCATAGTGACATTTCAGGATGGGGTATTTCACATCCTAGTAAACTACAAACACTACCCACTCTTGGATTTTCAGTGGGGCAACACACTTTCTGTTTTAGACTACAAAGTGATGGAAACTTCTGGTCTCAATACCATCTTGGAGAGAACCTCAGCAATGAAGGTAGAAAGATATGTAACTGAAGTACTTTTGTCTTTCTTTTTTTTAAATGGTGTACATTTACATCCTCTAGCAAAAAGTTAGCACAGAAATAGTTTAGTGGACAGAATGAAGGTGAAGCTGCTGGACATGCACAATGATATCCTATATTCCCATAGCTTTGCAATTTAACATATGCTTCTGCAATTTATCACATGAATAATATCAAAATATAAATTCCTTTTTGGGGTTGGAAATTTTGAGCACAAAAAGACTTAACCTCTCCCCCCCCAGGAAATTATTAACAGAGAAACTGGAAAACACAGAGGTTACCAGCAGAAGTCAGAGGTCAGCCTTCACTCTATAACCCCTTAATGCAGCATGTATTAATACAGCTGGTGTTATGTACACATTTAAGGTCAAAATAGGAGATTTTGGGTGCAAATTTCAACTAACTATGAGCTATGGAAGATACAATTGAAAGTTTAAAAACTGAAATGAGAATGCACTAAATCAGTATTGCATTAGATTTAATTTGAAAATGAAATAGAATCAGGAATGAAGTTAAAGAGTTATTGATGCACACAATATCTGAGGCATCTTGCAAAATAACTGTATATTGCTAACGTAGAGAAAGAAAAATTCTTCAACTAAGTTTAGCGGCTAATGATTTAAATAGCTTAAAGATTTATCTTTGTAGCATTTTCTGGTTTGTTTACTATCCCAAAGACCAGATTCTTCTGATAAATACTTATCTACTTTACTTACAGAAAACATTTGTCCAGTAGAAAAAAATTTGCATTTGAAAAACTGACGCAGAAAATATCACAAAGATTAGAAATTTCTCCATTCTTAAAAATGATTTCTGAGTATTTTTATGGTTAATGGATAATGAAACCACCAAATATAACAATAGTAACAACTGTCCTCCACACACAAAAATGTAAGCATCACCTGTCAAGAAATGAGCCAGCCATGAGTTAATAGGGTATAAGACAAGGGTAAAAGGCACACATAATTGCACCCTGCAGACTGTTTACCCCCTTCTTCTAAAATACCTGGCTTGTTCAAAAAAATAGACAAAGAAATTAAGCTAGACAAACCAATATCTCCTGTAACCCAAAGAAGAATCTTCAGGAGCAAACACAACATCTTCAGGATTTCAAAGCATGGCTAAAAGACATGACAAATACACACTCCTGGGTAGGTGTACATCTCTTAAGATTCATTAGGACTGAAAAACACAAGGCATGTGTTAAAACCAAAGTCCATGATCCTTTTTTGCCTTGTATGAAGATAAAAAATATTTGCTTTACATGCTTCCATTTCTTCCAGTTTCTTATCTCCTGTTCCCTCATCTTGCTGTATCTCCAGCCAAAAGGACTAAAGGGTGCCAGTGTCCAACACAGAAATCCTTGCATGCCCATACTATGGACAGATTGTGCAGGTAGTCAGACCAGCACCTCTGCAATACTTTAAAAACAACATACTCTAGGCTGTCATCAGGGTGCCAGCTGGGCTTAGTATAAGAAATAGCTAAACTCCTGACATTCTATCAGCCTAATTTAGAATCAATCTTGCTTTCCAGTGATGATAATAAACTTGTACAAACATGAGATTCATTTGTATATTTTAGCATTTTATTTCAGTCCTGGCGTGTAAAACCTGACATTGGAATCAGTTTGATTTTTTTGGTTATTGAAGATATTAAGCTCTAAAAGAGCATTGAAATTTCTATCTGATTAGGATAAAAATTCCTCAGGATCAAAACACTTCTTTTTTTCCCCCTACAGTTTTACTAATTGTGAGCTACTTGACATTGCAGAGTTATTCCACAGCATGATAGCAAAATATGTGAAGTATTTTACTGTTAGAAATTATCAACTCATTCTATTTGTTTTTCATGTGTTTGAGGTTATTAAGAGAATAAAGAATTATAACTGATGTGCATAAGTTAAAAGGGTTAATTCAACTACAGCTGGTAAGGCTAAACCACTAAGCAATATTTTGTAGAGCAGTATTTTTTTTTCTACTGAACATACATAAAAGAAATCATGAATATACAACTGATTTAAAAGCAAACTGAGGGGGTAATATTCCTGGAAAAATAGGGGAGCCATGAAAAAGGTGAATGTGGAATAGTTTATTTCAGAAAGACTGGATTATTCTAACCACTGGAAACCAGATAAAGTAGATGAGAGGGAGTGCTACCAAACATACTCATCAGAGACCTTTGCTTTATGGGAAATGAACTGCCCTGGCTCACTGTTCCTGAGGAATTGTATTTCTTATAGCTGTAAATCACATCCTGAAGAAAGAGGATGGTATTTTCTAAGCAATAGCTGACGACAACAGGATCTTTCTTGTCAAAGCTGGGTTTCTGAATTTAGACCTCAATTAGGATTGCAAAATGAAAAAGCACATATTATATACCAATACCGCTTGGTATGTACTTGTGACAGTGTTCTTTGCAAACAATATATTAATTTTGAAATGATGGCATGTTATCATATATTTGCCCAAAAGTATATTCATGGTTACCTCCAGAGGTCTTGACTTTTATCCTTCCTTGCTGCTTTCTTAATGACCTTCATTGAACAGCAACGAGTACTTGATGTTCAATGAAGACCATTAACTTTTTACAGTTAAATAAAAGATGTATACACCTACAGCACGACATCTACTCATTCTTAGCATGAAATGAACTCCTTAAAAAAGGGCTGTTACAGACAAGAACAGAATGATAGCAGTGTCAAAAAAAAGGGAAGCATGTATGCACAGCATCATACTCCCAAGAGCAGCAATTGTCCTTGCTGCATTCCACAGAGAGAGCTAAGACTTGATACAACAGTAATTTTATTGATCTGTTTGATTTTGGCGTTGATTTGACTTCAAATGTATCCTGCTAGCTTTAAGATCAGGGATCCTTGTCACTGATGTTGTAAGAACAAGGGCAGTTCTACTCATGCAGGGACTCATGGCATGGTGAAAGTGCATGAATTGCCTATGTTTGAGACAGTCAGTGCAGTGCAGTCCTGCAATGCTTTTATGCAGTGCTAAGTAAATAGAGAGGATCCTGTCACCTTCCCCGTTCTTACAAGTGGTAAAGTAGAACTGGGCCATGAGGGGTCTTTCTAGGGTGTTCTAGATGCATAACTGTGAAACACAAAACATTCAATTACATCTCTTTCATGCCATGCAACCTAATGAAGAGCTCTGTTACAGAACTAGGATTAGAGACTGTCTCTGTGCCAGGGTACAGCCAGACCTGTAATTTTTCAGGGTTTGGTTGAAACAAAAGCTGTTGCAGCTTAGCCAGTTTCTGTGGGTAAGCTGAGCCAACAGCTGGGCCATGATGCTGGATGTGTACAGGTTATTAGACCAGAGAACATTTTAACTATGATCTCTGTGAGAGAGACGTGATTTATTATGGTAAGTGATATCAGTCATGATTCTACCAGCAACATGGCAAAGATGAACGAATAAGATTCCCAAACTCCTGAAAACATGAAGCATTTTAAAACAGGAAAGAGCTGCTTAAGGTAGAATTGTAACACCAAAAAACTGGCTGACAGATTTGTGAAAAAGCATGATCACTCAAAGTTTGAATGAAAAAGAACAGAAACAACTGGCATAAATTTTATTTCGGTTTAGAAAAAAAATGATATTTCAATAGCTTATGTTATGCCATGTATTTTGGTGTTGCTATAAATGCAGGCATATGTAGTTAGAGTATGAATGTTTATTAATTCACAAGGGCATCAAGGCATAACTAACATAAATCTCTTAATAGAAATTCTGAACTTAATGGAATTTTTTCTATTTGCTTCACTGGGCTCAGAATTTTAGTCCATAAAAAAAAACTTTTTTAAGGCATAACTCCCATGTGCATTGAAACCAATGAAAGCTTTTCCACTGACCATAACTGACCTTTCATTAGGGCAGTAGTTCTTTTATAAAAGCCTGTTGTCACTGCTATAGTCTTGCAGACCTTCTTCGCAATTATACTTGCCATGGTCACATTCCTGAAACTGCTTTTGTCTTCTTTTATGTGAGATAGAGTTAACAAGGCCTGATTTTCTAAGTTTCTAATGGGCTGCTATGATCTGAAGCCATCAACAACCCTCTTGATTTTTTTTCTGTGTGATTTTGTGCAACGTTTTCTTCTTTGCTTGTTTTTCTCTTTGATATGTTTGAATATCTTGGATGAGAAGACAGGATGTAGTGGTGTTACTTTTTCCTTATGATACATTTTCAGTAAATAGGCAGAATAGCAGTTTTACTTGCTTAAATCTACGATTGCAATTTGGATTTCTTCTTGTTTTAATAATCAAAAACTATTTTATCTGCTGTAAAAATAAACCAAGATTTTTGATTTCATTTTCCATAAAACACAACCTTTTCAGTTTGCTACATTCTCAAGTCCTGCTTTGTTTTCTCATTAGTGCTTTCCATCCATTACTTTAGCTTCCAGGTCCTCTTCAAAATATTGCACAAATCTGGGTTTTTTTTTGTTTCTTCTCTTATTTTGGGTTTTTTTTGTTTGTTTGTTTTTGGGGTTTTTGTCTGTCTGTTTGTTTGATTTTTTATTGTGATCTCAAGCAGTTATTTTCTATTTCTTATGATGTACTGGCAAATATCCTGTGCTTTCTGTTTTGGGAAACCAGTTTTGCTGGGCTCTGCTTTCCACAGCCAGTGATTGTCAGTTCATGTATTTTAGCTCTAATTCTAGTTTTAGTAAACCGGGAAGATTTCCTCTTTCTAGTTTGAATTTGATTTTATAGGATTGACAAGTTTCTATGAAGTATTTTGGGGTTCTCCAATTTTTTTCTCCTGGTTTCTGTACAATTTTTATTGCCAAATGCTAGAAGTTTGCCATCTCTCTGGGCAAAGATATGAACCATTTTGGCTTCTGCAGAACTTAATAGCTGGCAGATGTACTTCTCCAGTTATTCCCAAGACTAATTTAAACTTGAAGATCTTTCACGAAGAGCATGAGTTTGAACATGGAATGACAAATGCAGAGTCTTGTATCTGAGATGGATGGATTCCCTGCAGTATTACAGGCCTGGGACTGACTGGCTGGGATGTAGCTTTGGGAAAAGGGATCTGTGCTGGATACTATGCCAAGCATGAATCAGCAGGGCTGTACTGAAAAGTGTACAGCCAGCAGAGCACAGCCTGTTCACTTCATTATCCTCCTTCACTCATCACTCTTTAAATTGCATCTGGAACCTAATTTTAGGCTCTACCACAGGAAATATATTAATAAATTTCATTGAGCTCAGAGGAGGTCTGTCAAGACCGCCAGGGGCTGGTGTATTTTCTCTGTGAGGAAAGGCTCAGGCTTGATTAGCCTGAAGACCAGGCGACTTCAGGGGAACCTAGCAACATATCTGCAAGCAGGATACTGCACAGATGGAGTCATGAGCTGCATCATCAAAACAGGGAAATTCCAACTGGATAGGAGGAAATTCCTCCTATAACTAACACTTCTTAAAATAATTGGAACAGCTCACTCAGAGAAGCTGTGGAGAACCTGAAGTTTTTCAACATCAACTAGACAAAGTGCTAAAAAATTTGCTTTGATTTAGTAGTGATCCTGTTTTGAGCATTAGGTGGAACTAGATGATATATTCCTTCCAACCTAAATGATTCTATAAGCATCGTGTTCCTATAAAGCAAGAAAACAAATATACATAAAAGATGTAACCAGTCCTATCTATTGAAAAAAAACCAACAACTAGCATAGCAAGAATAACTATGCTATAGCCATGCAGCCAAGTTTGTGCACCCCACTCTGCTGGATGCTGGATAGGGGGAAAAATCCCTGTATCTGTAAAGTTTGCAATCCAATCAGCTGACCTGGACGTACAGTGGGCGCAGGAACACAGTATGTTGAAGTGGTTTTCTAGAAATCATTCCTGTCTTCAGGGCTTCCTAAGTCCTAGTCTAGTGCTTATATACTGGACCACACTGCACTCATACTCTCTGCATAGATCTTGAAGTTTTCTGAAGATGAATGTTTCATAAAACATATTCTATTTCAGAGAGAAGTGGTCATTCAGAAGACTAAGATCTTTTTCAAATGGGATGTTCATCTATGCCAGGTGATATGGTAAATCTGAGTCATAAATATCTTTTATTTCCTTGGTCAGACAGTGCAGTGAAAGTGCAACTTGTCATTTTTGACTTCCAGTTTCAAGAGTATCAAGAATTTGAGTTTCTGAATTTGTTCCTTCATGTCTCAGCAACTAACATATTCTCCTGGATATTAAATGCTTAAAATTTAAATGATACAAAATTACTTTGTTTATCCCTCTGGATAGTTGATTTTGATTTTTTTTCTGCAGAAATATATCTAACCTGAACTTATGACAAATACACTTTATATTCTAGAAAATTCTGAAATCTTTACACAGCCTGATACTGCTGTTGGCTGGCATGTGTTGTTATAGAAGCTGTCCATATTCTCCTGCTTTTTGGTCAGAATAATCCTCCTATCTTCCCTTGCAGATCAAGCAAGGTAATTTGGGATGGAATATTTTTTTCTGCCTTCTAGTGTAGTCATATGGTTTTGTAAAATCATATTAAATGTGGCTGCATTTGGGCTGCTGCCCTTTCATTAGGAAATGCTAGTAGGACAGGATGCAGGGGGAGCAGAGTTATTCAGATTTGTGACTCTGAATTTAAGAAGCAGTTGGCAGATCATCTTCTGCATTAAGAAAAACACCAAAGTCAATCATAAACGCAGTCAGTCACTGAAACTTCCAAAGAATTATCTGGCTTCACTGCAGGCACAGATAAATTAGAGATTATGGGCATAAGTCTTTTTTCGCACAAGGGTAAATCAGGAGCCCCATCACTGAAGTCAACAGATCTCAACAAGAAAAGAATTAGGCCCTATGGCTTTTAATAAGAGGAATACGAAGAGTTTAATTACAAGGAATCAAGCTGAACCTCCCTTCCCCCATACACAGACATTGCACATGTTCTCTGGTAAGGTTTGTCTCTTGCAACATATTTGTACGTCTGTTATCCTTATCCTAATCAGATACTAGCAGTGTGCATTTAACAGGGACTGAGATGCTATAAGGATGGGGGCCATTTACATATTAACAGATGGGGTGGTTAAAGCACTAGTAGATCTGTAGCTCAATTCTGTATTAAAAACCTGGTGAAATCTCATTTATGCTGCAGTTTTGTCCTCCATGTTATGATTCAGAAAAACACAAAATCCTCAAAGAAGAGGAGTTCCTATTCTGTGCCAGAGAGGGAGTTTTTCATGTAAGCAATACCTCTTTAAGGACTAAAATAATGCATAGCACGTGTAAATTAACAGCTGCTGGAAATTCAAGTAGTACAAATATAATGCTTTATTTCCACATATTTAAATGATCTTATATATCTAGAAAAAGACTTGAAAATAAATCACACAAAGAATGACATTTAAGCCACCCTCTATGAAAACCTCTGACAAAAAAAAGCCGGTGCAAGACGAAGATTCCAGTTGTGGAATATAAATAATAGTTTAGAAGCAATCAGCTGTTGTACCAGATTATTTTGACAAAAATGGAAGTACTTACAGTCTAAGTGACTATGTCTAATGCCTTCCACATCTTCAGCATGAATGAAGTGGTAACATCTCTTTCCCACAATATCTACAGGGGTCAGATCCATGTAATCACTAATCCTAAAAAGGAAAAAGAACATACAGCCTATAATTCAAGAAAGAAAAGAACAAAAGAATTGTCAAATGACTCAGAAAGTGAAATCTGCTAAAAAGTTTTTTCAGCATTATATAATTTGAATGGAATATGAGACAAGGCCTTAGAGAAAAAAAAAAGAGAGAATTTTTTTTAAAGAAACCTGGAAATTATTTTATCCATTTAACTAAGTGGAAAATGAAATTCTAGTGCATATTCTCCATGTAGCATAACACCAGGACAATATAATTCCATGAAATTGTAAAGCATTAGCAACAATCCAAAATCCTCATTAAAAGACTAAGATGATTCAAGGTTACATAATAAAGTAGAAACATGTTATGTTTATACCAAATGATTAGAGACACATTTCATTTCAACAGATTGGTCTTCTATTGGGTATATTCATGAAAAAGCTCTTCAACCATTTCTTGGCACCAAGTCCAAACTCATATTTCAAGGGATATAATTTAAATGCTGAGACACACAGATGCCTCAGGGTGTTATCTTTTTTAGTCTAATTCATTTGGGAGCTCAGCTTTCACTCTGGGCCCTTTCAACTGGGACTTTGTTGTTTATTGCACATAGAAACTTTAAAATCTATTCTGCAGGCCTTTGTGTGCCTGTGTCTGTGTGTGTGTCTGCGCGCTTGTGTCTGTGTGTGCGTGTGTGAACTCGTGTCGTGGAGAGTCAACATGTCAACATCCTTAAACACAGTCAGAAATTAAAAAGAAAATGAGAAAATGTCTTGCTCACAGGCATTTGAAACTATGTCTGTTTTCTAGACATAGAATATTTTTTTTTAGGGTTTGAAATAATCTGCTATGATTGTGTTACATTCAGGGAGAGGAAATCCCACTCTGCCAGCCTAGTAGAAAAGGGCAATCTCCAGGCAGGCCACTATCCTGTGGTCCTGTAAAATTGGATTGTGTTTGAGCAGATCAATGGTTCCGCTGACTTACAGGACTGTTAACATGACTGAAATGTAAAGGTAGGTATATGGTACAGTGTTTTGTTGAATTTGCTGAAATTGTGCACACGTTTGTAGGCATGAGGTTTGCTACACAAGACTGTTTCTGCATTTCTGAAGGAATACTGACAAACACTGTCATGGCCAACAAGCCAAACCTCTTCCATTTCCGTGCTTATTTCCTTTTGGGCACATATTAGCAGGTGTGGTATCATGGTCCACATTAAACTGGCTATTGTTTCTCTCCAAATGGTCTCCAATCCTTAACAGTTGATTCTGAAAACACAGATTGATCATGCACTCTAGCAGCAGTCTCTTCATTTTGCTTTTGGTTATTTATCATCATCCAAGATTATTTTTCCTCTGTAGGTGCTTTTCCCACTCCATTGACTAATAAAGAAATCCTAGATTATTTTAGATGGTAAATCTTAGATGACACAAATCCTACATTTGCAAAATGGACAAAGGTTAACATACCATGTTTTAGGCAACAAAATTTTACATCCCTATTTTACGCTCTCAAAGAAAAATATTAATTTCTAGAAATAGCCAGTATACTAGCTAACACATCTTGTCTCAGAGGGAAGCTAATGTCTGGCTAGTTTGTGCACTGAGTCCGGGACTATGAGATCTCTTCATTCAGGGAAAAGTAACAAGATGCACCCAAAGACTTGAGTAATGGCACTCCTGCTCACTGCTGTTTCAAGCAGGCAACCACTTGGAAAAGTAGGAGTACTATTGATCTCACCCCTGCTGATCCAATGGTCCACTGTGAGCATTCATTTCAGTTAAGTGGCATGGCTTCTGCTCCATACTCCCTGCAGCTGCCAGTAACTCCCCATTGCTCCATAAATAGTGCTTACAGCTTGCCCAGCATGGATCCATTTTTCTCTGTTTTCATCAACGTTGTGCTTGCTTTACCGTGGCATCACACAGAATTTTGTAGCTGCCCGCAAGTGCCAGGAGTCAAGCCCATCTATCCAGGGTGGGATACTTATCTCCTTTTCTATAATCCCAGAAGAGAGATCCCAGTGTCCCTGACTCAGAGAACAGGCTTGGCAAACACCCAGATAATTAATCTGACAGCTTCAATCAGCTGTTCTGTTAATTCCTTCCTATCTTCTGGTTTTTTTTGTATTTCTTCAGTTTTAAAAGTCATATTCTGCATTGTAGAATGTTATGTCAGTCTTATTTTATTTTCCATGACTGGAAATCCTGATGCCTCAGTGAGATCACATTCCCAGCACTGGCAGAAGTATTTCTACAATTTGAAATTACTTTTATAAACTATTTTAAACAGATTTTTAACAATGATACAGGGGCTTAAAGTGGAATTATTGTAGCATACATTCAAGTACCACCATATCCATTCTGCATTAGCATGAGATGAAATTCATCACAAACAAAGAAAATTTGCTTTATGATGTTGCCTTCAGCTTAAAAATTGAAAAACAATTATAAACTCAACACATTCTTGCTGTCTTACCACAGTTTACCATGCCTTATCAGCCCTTCCTATGTGATTACCAATCAGTGCACCTCACCTGGTGAATTTTAGTTTTCACTGATGTCTTTCTCAGGCATTTGAAAGTTTTATTGCTACATGGATATAAAGGGAAGGTTTGAGAAAAATGTTTAATTAAGAAAACCCTACATATACAATTTAGGGATCATAAAAATGCCAAACTCACAGCAGAGAAAGCATAAATTCTCCTAATTTGGCTTAAAAGTTCATATCATACTTGACCTGATGGAGCAGTTCATTTTTCACATCTATTTGATTCCTGGCATTTTTTACGGAGGTAGCAGTAAGTGCAGGGGATTTTGTTAAAAGGGAATCTGTTCATTAGGAACTGGATAGATACCAGCAACTCATTTCACAGAGGCCTTTGAAAAACTCTGCAGTGGTAGCAGCTTTCCATTACTACCTAGGTAGGTCACAGCGAAATCAAAGACTTAGGGAAAAGTTTTGTTCTAGATCCTATTCCTAATCCCCAAAGCTCTTTTGCCAGCTGCCAGATTATACAGCATCTGGACACTCACTGGGTAAAGTCTCAGGCAAAAAGCCCAAACTTTAATGCCATTGTCCACTTTTTCTGTGACCCTGTGCAAGCCACTTTCCATGAAACAGCTTTTCCAAGCTTAAAAATGAGAATAATATATTCACTTTTACATAATGCTTTGGAAGTGTTGATAAAGTGTTCTGTCTAATAGTCAAGTAATATTATTTTAAAAAGTATTGTAGCAGAGCAGCATTGTGGCAGCAAAGACAACCTCATAGTTGAAATCCAAGATTATTTTAAGTTAAGATCCTGATTCAACAAAACAGTTGAGTTTATCCTTTTTAATAAAAGCTTATATTGATGTGCTATCCTGATCATAGGGATTCCACTATAACTGAGCAATTATGATTGCTCATATCAGAGAGCTTCCACTCAATTTATAATATGCCATAATTGCTGTCACAAGAAAAGCTTGCAGTAGTCACCTTGCTTCTTCTACTTTTTGATTGTAAGTCCCCTTGACAACATTTCTTTTGGCTGCATTACTTTCCTTCTTCCTTTCCAACCTTTTCATCATACCTCAGACTTTCATTAATGAACTCAAACTTACTACTTGTAATTTCCTTCTCAGACATTTTCACTCTGCTTTAAATACCTATTCCATGGATTATATTTTTATTTTTCAGGACTCTGAGGTCTTAATGGTCTTGATCAGCCCTTCTGCTTCCCAGGCCTTTTCCTACCCCACCCACAGCCCAGACCCCCATGGCAGCCCCTGCCAGTGTCCAGCTCCCTGCCGCCCTGCCTGGCCCTCGGCCCTGCTGCCGTGACCCCAGCCCACTCCACTGCCTGTGCTCAGGGAGATGCCCAGGGGCTGGAGCTGCCCCTGTGCCCCACAGATGCCCAGATCCCTCTGGGGTGGTGGAACAGGCCATGTCCTGCCCTCACAGGTTGCCAGGCAGAGCCCCCAGTGCTACAGGCACCCAGCTGGGGAGCAGGCAGCTGAACTTAAATCCTCTCTTTCACCTGCTGAGATCACTCATCACTATCACACAGAACCATAGCCCCCCCAGCCAACTCAGCATCACCTGTTCCCATTTCACTGCTATCTTTCCCAGTATGCCCTTAACCAGCTTTATTCTACAGTTTTCCCACCTCTAACTGCAACAGATCCCACCTCTCTAGCCTACTATCTAGGCCATCTGTGCTTCTGTTCCATTAAACACTAAGCATGATAGCTGTAATCTGCAAATTAGTTCAAAAATGGAAAACTTTGAAACTTCAGGCAGAAAAGCTTGTGGAGGGGAGGATGGAGGAGCATAAGGACAGGCATACAGGTCAGACCAACGTCTGTCTAGTCCCAAATCTTGCCTCTGAGAGGGGCGGTGAAAGATTGTAAAAAAGCGGAGAAAGCTTAGATGAATACTTCCTGCTGTATCTTCCCCCATTCCAAAAGATAACCTGCAAATTACAGTTTTAAATTTACCTTTATCTTCTAAGAATGTAATGAAAATGAAGGCAGCGATGATGAGAATGAATTCAATGCTGTCCTACAACACCAGGATGACACTGCAAGAGTCAAACGTTTCAAAACCTCGTGGCAAGCCCATGGAACAAAGAATACGTGCAACTAAAACAGAGAAGTAAAGGATCTAAAGGCTGTACCTATTTTCACAGTAAATGATATTGAGGTCCATATTCACACGAGTGACAAACATGTGGCAGTCAATCCTGACTTCATTAATTGTAGGAGGTGGCAAAGCATGAGCAACGACAACAAGTCCCATGATTTGGCTGGGTACTGTCCGTCCGTGTGACAGTGATACTCTCAGACGTAACCGGCCTGTTATATGAATCACCTGGAAAATAAAAACAATAAAAAATACCCAGTGAATTCTGAATGCAATTGTGACATCAGTTTCTTTTAAAGGATTGCTTTACTGTTCCCTACAGATCACGTAACACTGCCTAAAATTGTACTTAGTAACTGCCAGTGCCATTGTTAAACTTATTAATATTGGCTGTTGACGTGCCCTATATGTCCTCATGGCAAAAAGAACATAAGAGGAAAATGCTTCACATTCATCAAACAAAAACTTAAGAACTGCTGAGGTGTTGATTTTTGCTGTGGTGGTTGTTACACAAAGAAGGCAGATAACAACAACGAAGTAGGAATTCAAGAAAAGAGAGCGGGATAAAACTGAAATAATGAAGCTGGAAATTAATAAAGTAACCATTTTAGAATATTTGGAAACTGAATACAACACAAGACCAGCAGTTTTGAAACATAATGGATTTAATTGAGTTCATAGTCACCTACACCATGGAGACACTGTTCACTGCCTTGAATTTCTTTGTGGATGGCAATTTGAGAAGCAACAGCCTACAGGAAATCTAGGAGCTCAGGTGCAGGATGCTCTTCCTGCACCCACAGTAAAGCATTTAGAGTTGGTGTACATGTAATACCTTTGCCTAGTGCACTGGCCATGTCTGGAGAGCTCTGGGGGTGGTGATTTTCTTCAGCATGTACAAGAGAATACCAGAAGATGCTCAGATCCCATAGTAACCACAAGAACCTGCATCCCCCTTCTAAGAATGCTGCCTGAAATAGAGTGAACTGAAACGCTGGGAAAAGAATAATTCACCACTTCCAGTTTCACTCCTTCAGGAGTTCTGCATATAAATAAAGATTGTTTTATCCAGTAAAAGCATATAAATACAGCATATTGAAAAGAAAATGCAAACTGCAGTTCCTGTATTCATGGGTATGAGAGGCACAAGATTTGGCAGTTGCAGGCTGTCACAGATCTTCATCCTCAGAATGTGCTACAACATCAACATTAAGAGAACACTTCTAGGAGGTCAGGGCCCCTGTCTCTGTCATCCCAGACTCCCTGCCCAGAGGTCAGCAGAGGTTGGTCGATTCCTGGGTCACAGGAGCAGGTGACAAAAATGGGGTAACAAGTGCACTGATACTCATCTCACAAAGATGAAAGACAAACTTTTTGCTTCTGATCTGAGATTGATAATTTAAAATGAGAGAGAAGAAAATCTGACATTTTTAAGATTGCAAATCACAAAGTGCATCCAAATTCAAATCTAATTCATGTTAGTTGATCTGTGATCTAAGACTTGAAATTTATTTCTTTTTTTTTAACCTAATCATTGAAATACCTCCTTCCACCACTATTTCACATTTTGAGCCTAGCCAGTGTGGTGAATCTGAATGAGGAAATTGATTAGCTGCTATGTATGGCCATTTCAATTACAGGTTTCTGACCACCCATGTTTAAAGTAACTATTGCCTAAACTCACACTTAATGCACCTTTCAAGGGCAAACTATTCTATGAATATTTGAAAAAGTTCCTGAAGGCAAAGTTGCAAAAACAGCATTTCAAACCCACTTTAATTATTACTTTTTCTTAAAACCTCATTAACTAATGAAGAAATAGCTAAAAGAAATAGGATTAACTTCACAGGAGGGGCAGTAATAGTATATTTTGCTCCTTCGAGCTAGGCTTGCATGTACATCTGCTTTTTATCATTATCAGTCTCTTTTTATCATGCAGTTTCAGCTTACTGCAAAACTCAAATCTGTAAATGCTTGGAAAAATACTGATGGATAATTGGTAAAAATGTGAAAATTTATCTTATACTGAATGTGCTATGCAAAAGTATAATTTTTCTGCTGTTTTTTTTTTCATGAGTCCTTATGCTAATATGTCTGAAGTTGGCATGAGCACTTCAGGGAATTTTTAAGCTATATCATATATATATATCTTTGTATTTTTCTACACTTTCATGTCATTTGCAGCTAAACATCAACATGATTTATTTTTGAAGAACCCTCTATTCAGGCAGTACCTCACTTTATTTCTGATTCTTCATCTGAAATACTACATTTAAGATGTAGTATTGCCCAAGAGACAGTTCCAAACCTGCTAGAACCACCTTATATTAACATTGTTGAATTTCAAGAGAATTTGTTTCCAGATTCAAATTATTTAGCTTGTTCTTAATTCTACCATGGACCAAAAAATGTTCTGAATTCCCATAAGTCAAATTTTAGGGGTCAGCACTCAATTGCATTCTGAATCTGTACGCTAGGAAGTGTACAGCAAACTACCCATCATTTCCAGTGCCTGTGTGCCTTTAAAGAAACTGTATTTCCATGCCTGAAATCCCTTTCTATGACAACGTTAGTAAAATGCACCAAGTGGGAGAATCTAATTGGTAGTAAAAAACAATTCTAACTGTCATGACCTTGTCTATATTGTGAGTATTGCCACTTTTAACACTGGTTCATTTGAACTGGGATTAGGGGTGATAGGAATTATAGGGTCAATTATCTCCCGTAGCTAAAATTAATCTCTTTATAATTCAATCCCACAGCACTAGTCTATCATATCCTAAAGCAGTATTATGACTTTAATGAAGCTAAATTGCAACAATAAACTGTTTTATGAAGGACAATACTTGGCTCCAGATGTAAATATTTAATAAAAATTTGCTAGGAATATACTGAAAATCAAAAGTAAATGCAGCTCTTCTGTGCAGTTTTCATTATAAATGCTTCCTTCTGAAAAGTTAGTCCTAATCAATCTTCAAACCTATGTTCTTTCTAATGATGGCATATGAATATATAGGCACATTTAGATGTCACAGCAAGAGAAGACAGTGATACTGTGTTCTGTTACCAAAGAGTGGGTGAATGCTATACTCCTGATCACAGGATCATCAGAAACTGTATGTCAAGAGCTGTACAGATTTCCCCATCATTTCTTCATCTACTTCTTAAATTAAAATAATAACAAGACTACTTTTTAATGTTGCTGGGAGCTGGACTGGGTTAACTGTCTGGAGACTTTGCTTACAAACTCTTTATCAGTAGGTGTAACTATGATCCTATGATTCATCCTACAGAAGCACAAAGAAATCTTATGGTTAAAACAAACCATGTAACCTGAGACCATAATTTTGCTTGGGCCATCCTGATCTATATGATTGCTTTCAGTATAACCTTGGATAGGCCGGTGGGTGGAGAAAAAAACATTTTGCAAAAATGAAACTTTTAACACTGGGAAATGAAAATAACACATATACTCTAAAGATGTAATGCTGAAGCAAAGCAAATACTGTAAAAGTCTTCTGTACTGCTTAATTGATTTGTTTAAAACAAAAAATCTAAATCAACTTTGCCTGATACTCCAATATTGGAAAAAAATTATTTGGATTTATTTTTAGCTGATTAGAAAATGGATTTGCAAAATATTGTAAGTACATGTAAACACATGAGTTTATGAGTGTGGGAGTGTTAACAAGCCACACTGGTTGGACAAATATATATTTCTTTTCCCTGCCATATGCTCTCTTTAATCATCTGTTAGTGATATGCACTTAGATGTGCTCTACTAATGTCTACTCATTATAAACAAGCACATCACAAAGACCTTGAAAAACCTTCCCTCTGTCAATACTTTGAGAAAGTAAAGCCCAGTGATTGAGAAACACATCTGGAACCTGCTCATCATCCTTTAAAACTAAAGCTCACCTCTGAAGATAGAAATACTTTCTTTGTCAAAAGATATCTTTAAATATTACATCCATTTTTTCACATAAATATGATGTCAGAGTAAGGACATGCATTACCAGAGGCTGTAAAAACCTGCAAGCATGAAAAATCGGTGAATTTTACCTTTCAGATGTCTCTGTGTGCTTCAAAACGTAAACTTCAATTTGAAACAAATTTCTAAACGCTTCTTTTGTTCTCTGTGTAAATGACTATGCCAATTTATTGTGTGTGTGAAACCACAGCACTGGCAAAAGTTGTCCCTCCAGCTAATTTAATGAGATATTACATTTGAAGTCTTAAAATTATTGCATAGAATAAAGTTTTTTAGAAAACAGCCATGTACAAAAACATCCAAATGTATTTAGTGTGTGCACCTAGGTATTTGTTTGGCTATTTTATAAACAGATCACATACACATTTATCCCCCTTTACAGAAACAACTATTTCTGAAGGAGATATAGATATATGTATATTTGTTTTATTTTATACTTCTAAAATCAACACCTAAATCTCTAAAACACAACTAATTTAAACTGATGAAACTGGCCAAAGAGATTTCTTACAAACGATACCCATATTCTCTTATTTTTCCTTCAAAGAGTTGTGTGCTCCTTCACTCACTGATACACATACAGGCACCTCAAAACCTGTTGGTGACACCAGTGAGACAAATGCTTTAACACTCTGCAAGTTCCTACATGGTTTCAGGTGATTTCTAAAGTAAGAGTGAAGATTTGGAAGAAGACTTTCCTCTGAACTGTTAAGAGAAAGTGAGTCCAGTGTCACACTGGGAATTTACACAATGACATCTAAAACTTTTTCCTTTTCTGACATAAAAATATAACCATATCTATCAACTTAAATGTCAGTATAGGTTTCTTTATTTACCACATTTCTTTCCTGCCCATGTTGCATTGCAATCACTTCACTTCTACTACTTAAGTTTTCCCATGGTCAAAAATTATTTGTTTCTGTGGTTCCACAGCCCCATCCTCTCTGAGATCAAAGCCTGCTCTCCCAGTCTTCATGAAAGCTTTGGGAGAAGACATCACTGGCTTATACTTATCATTCAGCAGCAGCTGGGATCTGAGAATAAGGCTTTGTGTTTGCAGTTCCTGTAATACTTTCATATCCCTTTCTCAGACTTACTGCATTTCTAGAAACACTACAGTATTGCTAACAGGCAATCCCATGGAGAATGACATTCTGGTGTTGAAAAGGAATGAGCCAATGCAACTGCAAAATGTTGGATCATCCCACATATGCAGCAAGTCAGAGATGTCCCAAATGCATCCAACTTGCTGTGCAGAGGCCGATCCATTCTCTATCATGTACACTTAGCTTAACACACAGAGGACACACTGGGCTTGCCATGTGCACTTTACATGATGGGTTTCATCCATCACATAAAGTTTGTAGATGTATGTTCCTGGTGAATCAATGTTAGATTTGTTATCCCTTTCAATCTATGAAGTAACCATTTTATCATTTTCCCTTGTTAGCATCAGCCATCTCCAACTTCATAAATATAATTTTTCTTTTCTCTTGGACAGCATAACCAAATAACACGTCTACTTACAGTAATTGTTCTTAACACTTATTTGATTCAAAAATTTGTTACTTCAGTTTTAGCCTTGAAAAAGTGCTTGTATGCTGAAAACCCTGTATATCTGGGGTCTTTTTTTCAATTACAGTGGTACATCTAATAAAAAACATTGCGTCTACACATCAACCTTGTCCTATTATATCAAGTCCTACCCAGAACAAAGAAAAGTAGTATTTAGTGCAGCTGTCACCGATGCATTCCGAACCATGGTGGATGAAAATAAGACAAGGCAATAGTCTATGATTCCTGAGAAAGAGCTTTGCAGTCAGTCTTGATTGAGTTAGGCAAGGAATGCTATGTAAAACCACTGTTCAGAGTTGTGGTCTTGAGCACCCATTCAAAGAATATGAGCCTGATTTCAAGGAGGGGGAACATTATTCCTAACACATACATAGTTTCAAGGTCAATAGCCTCTTTTCCATCTACAAGTACATTTCAAATCCCTTCAAATACACCTGCAAAAGACAGTCTGAAAATGGAAATGGTATTTACATTTAAACAGCATATTTGGTCTCAGGATGTATTTTATTGTTAAAAAGTCAATACTAGTTTTTCGAAGACACTTTAGGCTTTTCCAATCTTTCCTCTGTTATCACTCTCAAATAATAAGATTCAAAAGCTATTCTACTGCTTAAAATAGTCACAGGCAGAATTTAGGCTAATCCTAAGGGTTTAAAAAAACCTGCATCCTTATGAGACCTCAAACTTATTGGTGCCTAAAGACAAGCATCATGTGAGAAGGAATCCAGTGTGGTAGGCTCAGTTCAAAGCACTTCCTCAATCCCTAAAATGACCTGAGTAGCATATTATTGATTGCATATGGGGAATGTTGAGATCAGCAGCAAGCACAATAGCCACAGTCACTTTCATTCAAGTACACTACAGGGAACAGATCTCTTCTGTGCTAAAGTTACTGTTTTGAGCACATGTGCAACAAACTGCTTGTTCCTCAACCTCAGGATGCAGAAGGTTTATCTCCCACTTACCTCTATCTAGACAATAAACTCAAGAGAAGGGAATGAGGACAGCTTTCTAACTCTTCAGAAAAGAGTGAAGGTAAAACAGGAATGTGAGATTGCCCAAGTTACACTGGCTAGGCTGGGGCTACCTTGAGAATACTCTGTGAGAATAATGGAGACTGTTGTACTATAAACAATTCCTAAAGCTGCCATTAAAAAAGCAACAAAAAAACCATTTTCAAGAGTGCACAAATGTTTTTCAAGAGTTATGAAATCTTAACAGACTGGGAAACAGCAGATCAGGGGTTCCTCAAGTATTTATGGATCCTTTAGATTAACATTATTAGATCCTGAATTTATGGCTTTTTGATTCTGTTATATGACACATTTACATTTTTTTTATTTGGGATACTAGATAAGCAGTAACTCTTCAGTATAATATAGCACAGTGTCCTGTGCTGTATAAAGGCACATGTAAAATATCTATCTTTATTGCCAGGATGGCTCTCATGTCAGAATTCTGAGGTCTAGTCTTGCACTGCTATGCACTGCAGTTGTGAAAGTTGCATGATCAAGTCTGTCCTTTCAAAAGCGCATTTGTATTGTAAAATATGTTAATGATAGGACATCCTTTCCTGCGTTGTGATTTTTCATTAATTGCAGTGGATTAGCAAGCTGCTTTTCTCTAAACAAAAGATGCTGTAGAGCTGACACTCCTGAAAACAGCTTTATAATACAAACTCAAGAAATACAGTGTTGAGTCATTGCACTTTATAATTTATCAGTTATTTTGCTTTATGTAACTGCAAAGATTTCCATTTTCATAATCATCCTCTGCAATAAGATGTCCAAACTTTCCACTTTTAAAGAGCATCCTATAAAAATATACAGTATTAGTAATTAAAATTATTAGGTTTTATTTTAATACCCTTGAACCTTAATAGATGCCTTATTAACAACTCTATCAACACAGTATTGTCTTTTCACAATGCAAAACTTAAAAGCATTTGAAGATCAACATTAAAAAAAAAAGAAAGAAAAGGAAACTAAATGAAATCAACACACAGCAACCTGAAAAAGTAGCCATAAAAACTAGGTTTATAACTGAATACTTTTTGAAGTAATTGGCACAAAGACTGTTCTAGTGCAGATTGCTGCAAGAGCGCTCTTGGCAAGAACATCATAAGCACTAGCAAAACTTTAATATACTCAAACAGCCAAATACAAACTGACACCAGGAACCCATGTGTGGCAACAAACAAAAAAAAATAGAGTATCTCAATTTAATACAAACCTACATACAAAGGGATCAATTTTTACAATTCGTGGTTTAGCATACAATGCAGCTGTCCTCAGAGTGAATATAGAGTAGCTATACATAAGAAATTAGAATTATCAATTCGGGGGAATTTCTCAAGAGTCCTTTTGATATGTAATACAGCAAATATAATGACTTAGAAACCAGACATCAATGCATTAAATGAGATCAGGTTGAGATCTATTTAGAAAAGACAGGTTTAAGCTGGAAAAAGAATCTCTTTGATATGACCTCCAGAGCAGACCATTTGCAGAAGGATTCAAGATGAGCAGATTTACCCTTGCATATCTGTTTGCTTCACAGCTGCTTTAAAATATAAACTCTAAAATTTTTAATATTGAGTTAATGCAGAATTAAGTCTATGTAGTAAAAAAGATTAAGAACCTGGGATTTTCTTGCACTTCTTGCAAATGTTATAATGGATTTTGTTGAACTCAGAGAAATAAATGAAACATGGGTTATTTAAAATCTAGCTAACATAATTGATTTATTTATAAGTGATTTCTTATAGAATCTGGCTACTACTGGTTAAGGTAGGAATCTTAAATATCTCAGAATTTTCAGTAGTCTGCATCTTGAATTTGTGGTCAATACTCATTTAACCCTGAAATTCAAATGATCAGTTCACTTTAACAGATTTGCCACTTCAAATCCCTCGGTGTTCAAATATATTGCATTTTTTTTCTTCATAGAATGTTTGAAGTTCCCTTTAAAAATAATGCCTTGAGGATATTTTTTCCTTAATACTATTTAAAAAAAGTTGAAAGTGTTTAGCTACTGAAGTGTGCAGGGTTCCAATAAAGGAACAGTTGTCCCTGCCCATGAGCAAACTCTCTTGAAATTCACTATTCCAGAATTCTGGTGCTTTTGCCAGCAGTGAGATTTAAACCTAAAAAAGGACTTTTGTTGCATCAGTTCCAATGCAGTTTATCAGAGTATTGAGAGATGGTGGAAAATGGTGGCATCAATTTGCAACAGAAAGGATGCAAAGTTTGTTTAAAAAAGTTAGTTTCAGCTCTGTATGTCAGGGTGACCAAATATTGTTGCACTACAGACAACTAATAATAAGTATACTTCAGATGTAGTTTCTTTATTTCTTTCTTTTCAGGGAGAAATAAAGAGGTTATTTTAGTTGGTTTTTTTCCTACTGTTTTGTTTGATGTAGTTCTTAGCAGTCTGACGATTACCTTAGGTGATTCTCTGCAAGGACTTGATAAGTGAGAAAGGACTAGATAAAACAAAATATCTGATATTAATGTATTTTCCCACACACAGAGAAAAAGATATAGAAAATGCTGTTTGTAAACACAGAAATGGATTCCCCAAGTCAACCTTGATTAAGATGGGAATGTTTATGTTCTGCTCAAGCTCCCCACCTGTGTTTGCAGCCACAGAATTCATTCAGAGTTTAGTAAAAAAAAAAATTACATTTACTCTTCCTAATTTTCTGGCTAAATGGGTAAAAAGATCTGATATTTGCACATAGTAAGACAGGGACACACAATGGAGAAGGCTGAGGACTATTTGAATGTCATTAATACTAAGGTTCCTCTGCTTATGCTAATGATGTCTGGTGTATGCTCCTACAGTGAAAAGCAATTGTTTTGTTTATTTTAATGCTTGTATGCCTTCCCCTAGCCTGGCCCAATTTTTTGCTGGCTGTATGCAAGTACACAAGGTCTACCCAAAGATCTTGGACAACAGGACGTGTGAGATTTCTTTCATAATGCCACAACTGTGACAAAAGCAGAAGTGGAGATAGGGAAAACAGATTAATTTCCATAATCATTAATATGCTTTCAGTTTCCTCACATCAATAACACTTATATGAATCTAAATGAAAAATTTTCAGTATAAAGGGGGAAATAGACAGTAAGGAATATGAGCTGATTTTATAAAAATTATGACTGCAAAGTTCAGAAAAGCTTCTGCAGGCGAATAGTAATGACTCCACATCCAGATGATGAAAAGGAATGATCATAAGAGGGGAGGCAAAATCCTTCTGGTGTGTCTGCCAAGATCTAACGTCAGTAGTTCTCCGACTGTTCTGTGTTAATTTGAACAGTTTTAAATACACCTCACATGGTCCTGATAAAGAAAGTAGCATTGAAATTGCAAGCCCCAAGCCCAAAAGTGGCTTCACAGAGACTTGGACTGCAGGAGAAGGCTGGGGCACACCACAAGAGCCCTTCCAGAGGAGCAGCCACCTGTACTGTCATTAGTAGACAAAGTCCATCCATACGAGGGATGAGATTTCTCTCTGAAGAAAAAACTTTTATCCACTTGGAGATGGATGGTCTTTGCAAAGCTCTGACCTTCTCTTTGACAGCTACAAATGGACTACTATCTATGATTTGTTTCTATAATCCACTTAATGCAGCAAGCTAGATTATAGATAGCAGTTTATTTGTAAAAATCATAATAAACCACCATTGTTCTAAATGCTAAACATGGATAAATGGGGAGGAAAAACTGATGATACAAGATTCGTGTTCTTGAATCTACACCAAAGAATTATGGCAGACTCTTGCTTTATCTGCATTGGAATCAATTTAGTAATTTTTAATTCACTGATTTTCTGTTGTTTGCTTAACATTTATTAATTGATTGTCATTCTCATGCAATTAATTCAAAAGTTGGCAAGTTTAACATGCAGAGATTAATTTTCTTTTACTAACCCACCACTTAGAATACTTTTTTTTGAAAAACAGGTTACCAAGAAATTACCTCCACATCAATCATATTTATAAATTAAATACAGTAGGGGTGTTGCAGGCCATCTGTCAATCCACACTGAACCTTTCTTTATAACGGGCCAAGTTTTTCTATGTAATTCAATAAAATAGCCAGAAAAAAATTAGGACAGCTCTGTCTTTCACACACTAACCTAATTTCACAGTCCTAACCAGAATTTGTTAGTTTGAACACCTAGGACTTCCCTCTGCAAGGCTGGGAATCTCTCATTTATGAGTATGAGTCTTAGGTCCCACGGGAATAAATGGTATGCCTGCCCCATCATCCAGTGGTCACAGGACCTGCACCTTTACAACAACCTACAGGTTGCTCAGCTGTCAAGTGTTTCTCATCTGGAATGGGAGCCATTCATTTGCCCTTCATGTCACACTCATTTGTGATGGCTGAAATGTTTATTCAGGAGGGGAGTAGAGATAATGAGCAAGGTTTCTTTGCTCTTAGTTACCAGGGGCTATTCAAAAGACTTCAGACTCCGTCACTGTGTTCCTCATTGCAGCACAAAACAGCAGAGTGAAAGGAAAAACAGCATCCCCTACTCTCATTATTTTATTATGGCTTTCACCATACTAGGGTGTTTAACTGAAAGCCCCAGTTTCTGTGGTTTTTTTGCTTTGTGTGTCACTTTGGTTTCTGCTGTAAAGTGGATAAATTGACAAAATAGACTTTTTTTATAGAGAGAGGCAAGGAATATGTCTTAGAAAATAAATATCTTTGTGGCCTATATAAGGGTAGAATGGACTCAAGCATTTTGATCTCAAAATGAGGATTTAGTATCACTCACAGACAACACAGAGGTTCAGAAAAATATGCAGTTAGGTACAAGAAGACACACAGAATGAATTCAGCACACAATGCAGACTAAGATACGTGAATGTGCAAGCTGTGATGCATGGAAGTGCTGCAGGGCTTGTAGGAACCCAACCCAGACATTTAGTTATTTTTGCACAGAAAATAAAATGTGAGCTTTCTTCTCTCTCCTGTAATGTTGGTAAGAAAGCTCTGTAGAAGAAAAACTAGTCTTTTC